>PVKM010006228.1:0-44998 GCA_004027735.1 Carollia perspicillata
CTGTAGCTGTCCAGTTCTCCCAACACCATTTGTTGAAGAGACTATTTTTACTCCATTTTATGGTGTTGCCCCCTTTGTCGAATATTAACTGACTGTAGTGACTTGGGTTTATTTCTGGGCTCTCTGTTCTGTTCCATTGGTCTATGTGCCTGTTTTTATGCCAGTACCAGGCTGTTTTGATTACAGTGGCCTTGTAATAACAGTTTGGTATCAGGTATTATGATTCCTCCTACATTGTTTTTCTTCCTCAAAATTGCAGCTGCTATTTGGGGTCGTTTATGGTTCCATATAAACTTTTGAAGTGTTTGTTCTATGTCTGTGAAATATGCCATTGGTACTTTGATAGGTATTGCATTGAATCTGTATATTGCTTTGGGTAATATGGACATGTTGATGATGTTAATTCTTCCAATCCATGAACATGGTATATGTTTCCATTTGTTTGTGTCTTCCTTGATTTCATTCTTCAGTGTTGTGTAGTTTTCTGCATACAGGTCTTTTATCTCCTTGGTTAGGTTTATTCCTAGGTATTTTATTTTTCTTTTGGCTATATTGAATGGGATTTTTTTCTTGATTTCTGCTTCTGCTGTTTCATTGTTGGTATACAAAAATGCCTTTGATTTCTGGATATTGACTTTGTATCCTGCTGTTTTGCCAAATTCATTTATTAGGTTGAGCAATTTTTGGGTAGAGTCTATAGGATTTTCCATGTACACTATCATATCATCTGCAAACAGTAACAGTTTTGTTTCCTCCTTTCTGATTTGGATGCCTTTTATTTCCTTTTCTTGTCTGATTGCTGTGGCTAGAACTTCCAAACCTATACTGAATAGAAGTGGTGAAAGTAGACAACCTTGTCTTGTTCCTGATCTTAGTGGAAAAGATTTTAGTTTTTGTTCATTGAGTATGATGTTGGCTGTAGGTCTCTCATATATGGCCTTTATTATGTTGAGGAATGCTCCCTCTATTCCCACTTTGCTGAGTGTTTTTATCATAAATGGGTGCTGTACCTTGTCAAATGCTTTTTCCACATCTATTAATATGATCATGTGATTTTTGTCTTTGCTTTTGTTTATGCGATGTATTACATTTACTGTTTGCGAATGTTGAACCATCCTTGCATCCCTGGGATGAATCCCACTTGGTCATGGTGTATGATCTTTTTAATGTATTGCTGGATGCTGTTTGCCAATATTTTGTTGAGGATTTTAGCGTCTATGTTCATCAGCGATATTGGCCTGAAGTTTTCTTTCTTTGTTGGGTCTTTATCTGGTTTTGGGATTAGGATGATGCTGGCTTCATAGAAGGAGTTTGGGAGTCTTCCATCACTTTGGATTTTTTGGAATAGTCTGTGAAGGATAGGGGTTAGTTCCTGCTTAAATGCTCTGTAGAATTCTCCTGTGAACCCATCTGGTCCAGGGCTTTTGTGTGTCGGGAGTTTTTTGATCACTGCTTCAATTTCACCTGCTGTTATTGGTCTGTTCAGGCTTTCTGCTTCTTCTTTGTTTAGTTTTGGAAGGTTATATGAAAAATATATCTTTATTTTATGAAAAAATGTATGGACTTTTTGGCCAACCCAGTATATCATCACATTCTTTATCAGTTTGTCTCTTCATGGACACCTAGGCTGCTTCCATATCTTGGCTATTGTAAATAATACTGTAATGAACATAGGGGTCTACATATCTTTCAAATTAAGAGGTTTTTTTTCCTTCTGATAAATACCTAGAAGTGGAATTGCTGGGTTGTATGATAGTTATATTTTAAATTTCTTGAAGACACTCCATACTGTTTTCCATAATGGCTGCACCAATTGACAATCCCACCCACACTGCACAAGGGTTCCCTTTTCTTCACATCCTCATCAAGACTTGTTTTTATTCGTTCATTCATTCATTCCTCCATTCCTCCATTCATGCAATCCTCCCTCACCCAAGGACATGTTTTCATTGCTTTCAGAGAGAGAGGAACAGGGGGAGAGAGAGAGAGAGAAACATCAATGTGGGAGAGAAACATCGATTGGTTGCCTTCTCATCTGTGCCCTGACCAGGGATAGAACTTGTGACCTTTCGGTCTGCAGGAGGATGCTCCAGCCAGCTGAGCTGCACAGGCCAGAACTGATTGATTGATTGATTGATTTATCTATCTATCAGCAGGTTAGCAGTAAGCAGGCTCTTTATCAAAGCACTATTGGAACTGGCTAAATAAGCAGTCTATTTGTGAGGCAATGTCCCATTTGGCCTCCTGTCTGCATGGCCTGATGGTCCTGTTTTATTTAAGTGGCAGGTTCCCTGAAGCTACCATTTAAACTTCTACTTTAGAAGTTTAGTAGAATTGCTGCAGCCTGGCAATGGGTGAAAGGTTAGTGTAGTCACTGCCTCAAGCTAACTGTGGTGATGACTCTGAAAGCTTCAGGCAAGAGGATCCTACAAGTTTTGGACCCATTGCTGAATACAAATTTGAACTCCTCTGCAAACGCGCACTACCTCAAACTTGTCCAAGTTGAATTTCATCTGTCGTTGGCTGCCCAGACCTCTATTAAGACCATCTGGAGCTCTCCAACGTCCTTCATGGTTTTACTATCCGAAACAAATAGTGTTGTCATTAAGCTTGGCCAAATTACTGTCTTTTTCATTTTCAAATCATTCATAAATACATCTGTCCAATAACAATAGCCTGTACACAGGCCCCAGAGTTGTTCCTGTCAGCCTTTCACTGAGGACTTTTCGTTGTGCTTTATCATCATCTGGTTAATGTGGGACCACACGCGGCTCTTTGGTCTAGGGTCATTTAAGGAAGAGCATGCGCACACTGTAGTTACCTCAGCAGGGGCAGTGAGGCGAGTGAGGAGGGGGGGACCTGAAGCCAGGTAAGCGGGGAAGCCTTGTAGCTATTAATTTTGGTGTTCAAAACAGATTGGCTTCACATGCTATTTTCAACCACCGGAGCAGTTTTGTGCTTCCTCGAAGGTCAGCATCACAGAGGGAAAGCCTCTCGTGTGAAGTACAAGAAGTGACTGAGAGGAGGCGTAACAGATGACACATCTGAGCAGTGTTGTAATTGAATCTGTAGTTATTTGACAGAGGTAAGATTGTGGAGTTCTTCACTGGGAAAACTAATAAATTAACTATGGACTACAAATAGCTGGTTAGTTTATTGATTATTGCTGTAATTACTGACCGAGCTACATATAATGGGGTATGCTTGCAGTATTGACAAAACAGGAATTTGAAACTTTTATCATTGTTAGGGAAAAAACAGCATGCTGTTCCTTATAAGTTGAAACACCGCACTAATTATGTTGTCAGAGGGCATGCTAGGAGAGATTTAGGAAACTGTTGTCTTATAAATATAGAATAATAAATAAACCTTTTTTGATAGGCAAGGCTTGCCACTGAGGAATTTAGAAGGCACGGCCGGCCAATGAGAGTAGTTATCACATCTGTTACTAGTTCCCATCTGCCTCCTTCCCTTAAACATCTGGGGACCACCTATTACGAGTAAGGCACAGCGGTAGGCATTGTTTGGCAGTCTCTATTTAGGTTTGGAGGACACAGACCTTTTTGAAAATGTGGAGAATTATTTATTCTTTTCCCAGAAAATTTACACAATGTGACACTCTAGATAATTTTAGGAACTTACGGATTTCCTAAGGCTCATCTAGGCCACATGTTAATACCTCTGCATTAAGAGAAAATACACGAGAAGTGGTCTCTGCCCTTGATAAACTTTCAGAAAAGAAACAATGTTCCTTATAACACCCCTTTTACTTATTTTATTACATATAGTGCTGTAGTAATTGAGGGAAAGGGAAGGGATACTGACGCAGCCTTTGTAAATTAATTACTTAAATTCTTGTATTTCTTTTTGTACTTGGTCTAAAAATTTCAGTAATCTGGTCTAGTGGTTTCTCTGTCTCCCTGTTGTTATAAACACTTTCTTCTATGTAGTACTACTCGGAAGTGGGAGATTCATACCCTGTGCCTACTTCCAGATGTGTTTCAAGTACTTTATAAGAGGGTTTCTCTATACCAGCTCCTTTGATTTTGATCTTCCCAACACCTCGATGAGGCAAGCAAGGGAGGTATTTTTCCCGTTTCTACAGCTGAGGTTACTGAGGCACAAACAAACTGCGTGCCTTTGTCAGGGTCACACAGCCAGTAAATGTCCCTGAGATCACTCACTCCTGGATTGGTCATCTGATTTGTACAGCCGGTGTTCACCCTGTAAACATTTATGGGATGGCAGCTGTCTGGCGAAGTGCTGTGCCGGGCGGTGGAGGTGCAATGAACACATACATAGTTTATTTCTTGGAGGAACTCACAGTCAGGTCAGGGAGATGAACACGAAAGGAAACAGTGCTCATTGTGGGAGGATGAGGAGAGCTCCTAATTACCAGGCTGAGGGGGAATACCATAAAAAGTTTAAGCATTAGGTACTCAGTGAGCACAAAGAAGGAGCATCTGATCTAGCTTTGGGGACGGAGAAGCTTTCCTGAAGAGGGTGATGCCTAGGTGGAGTACGCTAGGATACGGGGACTGGGAAGGGTGTTTTGGGCAGAGAAAAGAATATAATTTAAAGGCTCATGTGAAACTATGCCTGGTGCATTCGGGACAAACTATTGTGAGTCAGTGTGGTATGGGCAGTGAGTGAGGGGGGAAGGAAAGATACGAGATGAGGTTGGGCAGGAAGGTGGGCTAGATCAGGAAGGGCCCTAGCTTGAGGGATTTGAGAAGATGCAGAGTGAATAGGGCTGGTGATTGACTGAGTGTGGGGAAGAAGGAAAGAGAGATGCTCTGGATAACTTCCAGATACTTGGCTCGGAAAACTAGGTCATTGTGATGTCACTTACTGAGCTGGTGAACCCAGGTGGCAGGAGACAGGTCTAGAGCATGAAGGAGGGGTGGGAGAGGTAGGGACCTATTGAATTTGAGGAGCCTTTGCACAGCCAGTTGGGTGCGTTTTGAATCTTACCAGAGAAATCTAGGCTGAAAATAAAGATTTGTGATTCATCAGCTCCTAATTAGTCTCAATGACTCCTCTGGTAATTGAAACCTTTGAAGTGGCTGCAGTTAACTTAAGGAGAGTCAAAAATAAGAAGAGAAGGTTGATGAACAACTATGGGGAACTCCAGCATTTAAAGGAGGGGTGGGGAAAGAACCACTAACAGGAAACTGAGTAGGGTGGTTAGGGAGGTAGGAAAGCCGGAGAGAGTCAGTGAAAAGGGGAGAGGTCCCTTGTCGGTGCAGGAATCTTTGCATTGTGCCATGCTGCCGCCCTGTGCATCCCAGGCTCTGAAAGGTCAGGTGACATGGCCCAACCTACACAGGGTGTGAATGAGGAAGCCGAGTCTTCACCAGCTCAGCAGTCCATCCAGTAAGCTCACTTTATTTAGTTAAATGTTTTGAGGTACGAGTAATATGAGATAACTTGTCTTTTGGCTCTTAAAGGCATTTCATGGTCATAACATTTCATGTTCTGAGTGCATGGACTAGAATGAAAGAAGTATTTTTCTTCCTTTTTTAAAAAAGATTTTACTTATTTATTTTTAGAGAGAGGGGAAGGGAGGGAGAAAGAGAGAAACATCCATGTGTTGTTGCCTCTCATATGGCCCCCACTGGGGACCTGGCCCACAGCCCAGGCATGTGCCCTGACTGGGAATCAAACTGGCGACCCTTTGGTTTGCAGACGGCGCGTAATCCACTGAGCTACACCAGTCAGGACAAGAAGTATTTTTCTTGATTCACTGATAAAACCTTTATTTTGTCTGTAAAATATAGGAGTGATGATCCTCTCAGAATAGAATAGGGTTGTGACAAATTAAATGAATAAGCATAAATATGTAGTGCTCAGCCTATACACAGTAGGTATTCAATGAGTGATAGTCACTTCTCTGTGTGTGTCGTTCTCTCTTTGTCTCTCTCCTTTCTCTCTTTTAATAGAAAACTAGTGCCTTGTAAAATTAAACTGCTGTTTTGGAACTGAAGTTTTTCATATGGCAGATTTCCACGAAGAAAAAAAATGTTGTAATTATTGATTGAATTGTGCTGTTAGAATTAGAATTGGGTTCATAACAGATAGGATCACCGTTTGATAAACTTGCAAACCAAACAAAGCCAAAAATTGTACTTGCTATCCCCTAGTTGATTCTGGCCCTCTGTTTCAAATTAATTAGGTTTTTGGATAACTGTGCTAAACTTTGTCACATCCTTATTAAAATTGTTTAAGGATTTTGAAGAACATCTCAGAGGGGCTCTGAAACTAATCTGAATCTGGTTCTGGAGATTCCATTAGCAATCACAAAACTGATTAATCTTTTACTCAGTTAGCTTATTGATTATTGCTGCAATTACAACATGTAATGGATTCTTCAAGGGACACCAGCAGAAAACACATTTTATAACTGCTGCTCATACACTCAATTTGAGCACAGTACCGTGTACTTTTTATACATAACTGTTTCTGTAGTTTTAAATGCTAGAGCTCTTCTCAAACAATGTTGTGCTTGATATTGTTACAGTATTAAGTGGATCACTTTTTAATTTCTCAACTGCTAATAATGCATTACAGTTTACAATGTGCCTTCACTAATTCCATTGCTGTTGTTTAATTTCAAGCTTCACACCAATCATATGTCATAGAATAGATATCTTGACTCTCATTTGGAGGAACCTAAGGTTCACTGAGGTTAAATGATTCTTTGAAGGCCACTACAAGTTAGTAAGTGGCAGAGTCAAGTTGGACCCCATTTCAAGCAATACATATTTATCCTGCACCTACTATACGCAGGGATTTGTATTAGGGGTCATGAAAGCCAAGACAGGATTATAGAGAGTCAGGTCAGGAAGTTACTTAGGTAACTTCCTATTATGACTTCATTAATGTTATAATGGTTTGCTTTGTTACTTTTCTGTCTGAACCATGTTCAGCATCTCGGCATACAGGATTTAGGCTTTTGTTTGGTTAGTTGTTTTGTCAGTTTGTTTTTGTCTAGTAGAAGTCTTTGTCATCATTGTGTATATTTTATCACTATTCGGAACAAAATGGGAAAGAATCCCTTTAAAGGGAGACCACATAAAAACATCGAGAGGGTCGAGATCTGCAGCTTGTTAAGTGCTATCTTAGACTTTCTCATGTGAGTCCCACATTAGTCCTGTGGACAGGCGCCACCTTCATTTCACAGACGAGGAGACCGAGGGGCAGTGCTTCCTCGCTGAGGGCTGCGCCGGAACACGGCCAGTGCTGGGACGCCTGGGGTTGAGCCCTCTGACGCCTTTGCGTTCCTTCTCACTTTACTGGTGGTCCCTCGACACTTCTGTGTTTCAGGAGGTACTGTTTGTGGCCCTGCATCTTATCCTGTCCCTTAGGGAATGCCATGTAAGCAGTAGCCTGAGCTCCCAGGCCTGGTGCCTTGATCGTGGCCCCCTGGTCCTCCCCAGGTCTGTTTCTCAGAGGTTATTTGCCTGGAGTAGGCCCATGCCATGGGTTTAATCTCTGCCCTTTATAGTTTGTCCTCAGGGGTGAAGTCCTTTACTATGCGGAACACAGATTCTCTGTTAATACAAACACAGATCAAACCCAGTATTTCAGAAGGAGAAAATGTTCCCTGGGTTTGGAAGAATTGCAGAAAACAAAATATAAATCCTAACCACTTGGTTTAGAGAAACTGGCAAGTGGCATACTTAATGTCATTACAGTGGCTGCGTTAAGAGATGTTTATAGATTGCTAAAAAATTCTTACAATGATTATAAAAATATATATAGTTTACCGGTTGATTTGGCACAGGTCTGAAATGAAAGGGAAACCATCCTTTTAAAATATATGTATTTAATCCTTACTCAAGGAAATTTGTTTTTCATTGCTTTCAGAAAGAGAGGAAGGGAGAGAGAGAAACATCTATATGAGAGACAATCATTGATTGGTTGCCTCCCGAATGTGCCCAAACTGGGGAACAAACCTGGGCATGTGCCCTGACTGAGAATCAAACCTGCAGCCTTTCCGTTACAGGATGATGCTCCAACCAACTGAGCCACACCAGCCAGCGCAAAGGGAAACCATTTTTTAAAATTTATTTTGTGAGGTAAATAAATAAAGTTGGAAAACAGGTCAATTTCATGCATGCAAGGTTTTATAGTAGGAAAAAAATGCATTGCCCCTGCCTGGCCCTTTGCATTGGAGGTGGTTGGTGTTCAGCCTTGACCACAAGCACCGGTTGCAGACAACTCGATAATTAATTTGTTAGATAAAGCATAGGGATGTTTTATTTGTTTTGATTCTAGGACTGCGGTGAAGTAGTAGCTGAAATTATAACCTATTGTACATAGCAGTTAATTAAAGAAAGGCATTAACTATAGGCGAACGCCACCACTGCTGTTGTCTTGTATCAGTATAAAAAGGCAGTAATTTTTTTGACAGCCACTG
Source organism: Carollia perspicillata (assembly GCA_004027735.1). NCBI lineage: Eukaryota > Metazoa > Chordata > Mammalia > Chiroptera > Phyllostomidae > Carollia > Carollia perspicillata. Next base: position 8,423 of record PVKM010006228.1, read on the forward strand.
ATTGGAAAGTTGCTCGCAGCCTTCCAGAAGCAAGGGGTTACATGCTGTGGATCAATAACCGGCAAATTTTCCATTAAAAAGAATACCTGAGCAATGTTCCAAATAGCCACTGGCATCTTAATTTTCCATGGAAACCTCAAACACTGTGTGCCGGGAACAAGTCATTTTCGGACAATTTTTCCAGACTACTTGTTAACAGTTATTGCTGTCCCAAAAGGTTGACAGCCTGCATGATTGATATTTCATTTACTTGTCATCACTGTTTGAGTAATGGCGAGCACTGTATTTCTGTGGTTTTAAGGAATAGAATCTCCTGAAAGACATGCACCTTAGAATGTATTCCAGAGAATGTCATGTGTGTTTATGCTGTATGTATATAATTTTTACATACAGAGAAGGAGAGGATTAGGCTCCTTTACAGGTCGGAAGCCCTTGGAGAGCAGGGTACACTTATGTCAGTCTGCGTCTATCAAAAGTTCATCTTCACTTTGTTTCTAGGGCCAAGAGCCTTAGCCTTGTGAACTTATGATTTCCAAGATGATGTAGAAATGATTCTCTTTATTATTAAGGGGAAAAAACTTGCTCTGGTAATAATGTAAAGTACATAAGAGCAATAAGATATATGTCTGTATCTTCTAAAAAGAAACTGAAGAGTGTCAGCAAATAACAGTCAAGGAAAATTTTCCTGAAAATGTAGTAGTAGATATAACATCTACTACTATATCTACTACTACATCTGTGGGTTTTTAATATAAAAACAGCAAAGATTGAAGGGGAGTCCTGCTCTGCAACAGCCCCTCATACATGAAACCAGCAGTTTTCGTTGTTGATATTTTGCCACCAAGAGCCTCACTTTGTTGTTTGTCGAGTTTAGGGATGTGAGGGCCCAGGAGCGATCTCCAGGTTGGGCGGACATAGGTTCACTGATGAGCTTATTAGGAAAACTGGGAATCGGGCTAGAGTACAACCTACTGAATGAATCTGTGTTTCTGAAGGAGTGTGAAAACTTTTCCACTTGGGACTTGAATTTTTGTGTGCAGAATTTTAAAGTGAAATTTGATCTGTACAAAAGTATTTGTAAGATTAAAGCCTAAAAAGCATGTTTGCTTGCAACTGGGCTGTCTTTTTATCTAACGGTCCTGTCATCTTTGGATGGATCATATCCCGTTTGCTCATCCCACAGTCTCTATGACCTAGATTTCCATTATCTGTGAATTTTATACACAAATATGAGTATTTGTAATTAACTGGCAAAGAAGTCCAAGCTAAGTATGAGGTGTCTTTAGTTTGCTTTGCAAAATCCAGGGAAAAAGAATAAGAGGCAATTTGAGAAATTTCCACTAAAATGCTTTGTGTTTTTTAAAAAAGTATGTATCATTTTCAAAATACTTCTACAAATCAAATACTAATATAAAGTCCTAATCAACAGTTTCACTTTTAAAGATAAGTGACAGTGTGGAGGCTAACACGACACTGGGCTTTCAGTACTGAATATTCACAATTGTCATTTTAATGTGCAAACGGGGTGGGGGGGGGGGTGGGCAGAGTATTCTCGTGGCAGATTTATATGTACCAGCAATTTCCAAAAGCACTATGAGTCAAACAAGCCATGAGTGCCCGTGCCAGTACTCACACATTACTGAGTAATCTCTTCCTGTAATCTCTTTGCAGTATTACTCCACAGCAATGGAACAGCAAGTAAATGGACAGTTAATAGAGCCTCTGCAGATATTTCCAAGAGGTAATGTTGAACAGATTCTAATCAACAATGATTATTTCAGTAAACTGCTTCATCAACAGTAACATTTTCCAAAGGTTTAAATGTGCATAACATGATGTTTAGCTCTTAATTTGAAAGAAAAAAAAAACAAAAAGAAACATTCATCGTCGTGGGGATTGCAGGCCGTATTATAGTTATGGCAGATAAAATATCTAATTTACTAGGGTAAATTAAACTAACTAGATGTTCTTTTTGTTTTTGAAGTACATACTTACATTCGCTTAGAGAACTCTTTGGGGGTTCACATGGTTTCTAAACCAAGGCAAATGAATGACTTCAGTTTGGGGTATTTATAAACCGCGGCCTGTGACAGCAGCCGAAGCTGCGGTTGTGGAGAAGCCCTCCACCCGGCCAGAAGCTGAGGTTTACCACGGAGCCTTAGGAGAGAATTTCTGATAGAAGGGTTGGTGCTTGGTTTTGAGGGAAAGTCCTCGTAAATGGGCATTTAATTGTTAAGTCTTCAAAAATACAGGGTGATTAAGGTAAGTCTTGGTGAATCACCTGGTCAAACAGTGTGCTTTTCCCCTTTTAGATTTGTCCCTACTGGCCTTATATCAGATATGAATGTGCCCCTGTATAGAAACGTTCCCTCAAAGTCTGAATAATGGAGGAAAAGAACTGCTTCATTACATGAACTGCTAAGTCTTTACCCACTATACATTGTCCCACTTGGAATCCCCATTTTCTAACTGATGGATCAGATAAGGAAATTGTCTAAGTAACTCTTCTAGAAACAACTTAACTGAAATAATTAAAGGTTAAACTTAGTTTTGTTAACTGATACTATACAAATAATCATGGTATGAGTTTTCCAGTTAAACATTCTAGACTTTCATTACTGGTAACACCCTGAAGATTGAATGGCTCGTTAACTAGTAAGTAGGCTTTCGTTTGCACTGATGAAGACTCGGCCAGCCCCCAAGCTCTGGGTTCCAGAGCAGTGCCGCTCTTCTAGCGTTAACGCAGGCATAACACAGGCATAACACAGGCATAACGCAGGCATAACGCAGGCATAACGCAGGCAGCGGGGTTGGGGGTACTTAGTAAATTGTGAATGGTAGCTTAGTAAGGAGCTAAGTAGATAAAATTGGGCCATTGATACTGTGTCCGGAGCAAGGATTATGATGAATCCAATTCTCTTGCACCTGAGGACTAAAAACTAAAACAGAAAAAAAAAAAAAGAAAAAGAAACGTTGACACTTTTGTATATTAGGCCAATGACAAGGATGCAGATTATTTTGTGATATTTTTAATGACTGGAGAATTTGGTAAAGTTTCAAAATTGTTTTTCCACAAGGAATATTTTTTTTTACCTGCTGAAAGATTTCCATTCATTGCTTCCCTCCTGGATGGCATTATATCGTTCCTCTGCTGTTATAGCAACCCCTAGTACAATATCCTGGATAATTATTGGCCCAGTGCTGTGGGCCTTTTATTTTTCAATAAAATATTTACCTTATATCTAAAATCTTTTCAAGTTTTTTTTTTTTTTGAGCAGTCCCCATCAGTGGTACTCCCTGTCTCAGTGTTACTGCCTATACCATTGCCCCCTCCTATGGTAATAACCATTTTTAGACATCTGCTCTGCTCAGGTACTAATACTGCTTTAAGTTCCATTATTTCTAATTTTCCTGAAAGTTTTACCTATTAGGTATTATTGCTTTCATTGTTTATGTGAGAATATTGAAGTTCAGGGAGGTTAAATAACTTCAGAATCACACAACTGATAAGTGGTTAATGTACCCTTAGAGTAAGAATCTTGTTTAAAATATAATTTGCTGAAAGTAGAAGGACATATAAGTTAAGATATTGGTGGTGTGTGGGGTCGTTTGGAGGGGTTTGTGGGAGTGTGGAGAAGAGTGAAAGGATTGTGAACAGAAGATAGTGAATGGGATGTGTCACACACGTTCCTGGTGCAGAGCCTATTAGGCCCCAGTAAATTATTAAGTAAAGTTCTTCCAAGCCAAATTTACATTTTTAAAACTAGGGGACTCAATCACTCTTCCCCTATGGTTTTTTGGGTTTTTTTGTACATGCTATTGTATAACTTCTTTAGTTTTTTTTAAAATTCTTTTGCTTTTGCTTACTTAGTTACATCATATCTAGATAAGTGAGATTATGCAAACTTGTACAGTTAGGATATAGACATACTGGGTGTATTAACAGGGTCTACATGGGTTAGAGGCCTCAGGCCACCTTCTGTGGTGAGGCCCCATGTTAAAAAGAATCTGTACACAGAATAAGTGAGAAAGACAGGAGGTAAAGTTTGTTCTAACATCAAATGTTCTCCTCATTCCAAGTAGGACAGTTGCTTTGGATGGTAACTCCCAGCTTGTAGCTGAGTCCTTTCTGTTGTTAAAAAATATGTTCAATGTTAGTAAGTATGAAATTCACTAGCTTTTAGTAACTTCTGACTTATAACTATAGGCAATATGAGGTACTAGGTTTTTGAATACGGTTTAGATTTTCAGTTATAAAGGTTTAAGAAGCCAGTTGAGTAAAGGCAGAAGTTAAGGTAAGCAATGAGTTGATTTAATCTTTATTGTATTTTTCCCCATTACCATTTAGCCCTCTTATTCCCCCCACTCCTCAGCAACCACCACACTTTTGGGGGGAAAAAAAAGAGTTGATGCCTATCTCTAATTCCTTAGCTGCCCCTTTCTTATTAAATGAAGTGTTTTGAATGCACTGGGTACTTCAGTGAAAACACTCTGAAATGTAATCTTAGGAATGGTCCCCTGAGGACCAAGCATCAAAAGTATGTGACTGTTGTTCTGTTCAAAAATTTAATTTCCATTTTAAGTAAAGAAGATTTGGAATCATGATTTTAATGTATTTTAGGAAAACAGATAAAAATTCTTTATTAAGGTTTAGATATATTTTCTTGGAAAATAATAAATTTGAATACACTCGAAATATACAAAATCAAAGCTACTGATGGGCTTTGTAATTATTACTCACATGTTATTAAATAGCTGTATTTCTTTTTGTCAGAAACAGGAAATGTACATGTACATCTGAGAAAGAGAAAAAAAATTAAATTCCTCCTTCCCCAAACAATCTATCAAAATTGACAGCCCCTTAACATACACTATGCAGGGCAAGTAGTTCTCAGATGGAAGCAGCCTGTAACATGGGCAGGAAGCTTTCGTATTTTTAACATTTGATGAAGAAGCATTTGGTGAATTGGAAAAGCACTAACATCTAACGCAGTATGGTGTCAGGAAATTAATATTATTTTTCTTGGCACTGCTTTATCTTTAGACCTAAATATTACCAGATGTCAGGATTTGCAAGAAATGTTGTAAAATTTGTGATATCTCTGTATTTTAATAAATTTGACAGCTCATTGCTGTGCAAACTAATACTATTCAGACTTGAATATTCCATCTTAGAGTCTCTGACAAACATTTTGGCATTAAAAGACCTTGTTCCCACTCCTCTGCTCCCCCCAAAACCTAGCAATTTTCAAAGTAGTTTAAGTGATAGCAGATAGACAGTATAATAGAGTGAGGAAAGGTTGCCGAAATTTGAATTATGAAAGGAATTTAATCATTTTAGCTCAGTTAACTTGATTTTTATATGTTTTAAGCAGAAATTGGAATTTATGTGAGGTGGTGTCAGAAAGCTCTTTGCATTTATAAACGCTCACTCCTGCAAGTTAAAAACCCTGGTTCATAATTCCCACTTTGGGTCTTGGGAGCCACTTTTCAATCATTTCTCTCTGCTAATTTTGGTGTCACCCTCATTTCTTTTTAAACGATTCATTTTGAGCAAATTTGTAAATGGCCCTGATGTGTTCTACAATTTAGTCAATTACTGTTTCAGCCTGCAAGCCTCCTGGGGAACGGAACATACATGGCCTGAAGGTACGAATTTCAATAATTGTTTCAGTAAAGTTAGATGGATTTGTAATGCTGTGTTCCACTTATTGAAATGTCAAATAAAACTGCACTTTCTCAAGCTCTGACAAGCGATCTCTTTTTTTTTTCTTTTTCTTTTTTTTTAAATGGAAGGTGGAGGGGGATTTTTCTGTAGTAGATGCTTACATATGTGTATATGTTTGGATACAGGGGTTTTGTTGTTATGTATTTTATTATTTGGAATTGTTTTGTTGGTCTGTTTCTTTAGAATGATCCTGGGTACTGGTCTCCACAAGATTTACTTAAATGAAAATACAGACTTCATTTCAGTGATTAATTAAGCACATAAGCATGGTGCATACAGAATACACCTCTGACTTCATTTGACATATTCCTGCTAAAAACGTATATCTATTTGATGTCTTTTAATTGTTCTGTGTATTTTGAGTTCTGGATTTTTGTTTAAGGCTTTACATTTGAAAGAAAAGCTGGCTTTTAGATTCAAACATTTTATAATTAATTACTTGGATTCATTTTTTAGTGAACATGGAACATTCTACAGTGTTCTGCTTGGTTTTAGGGCTGAACGGATGTGATATCTTGAGGTTCAGTACAAACCCCTGGATGTATTCTTAATGTGCTTTTTTGAACATATGAGGCTTGGTTTTTTGTATGTGAAACAAAACAAAACACTAAGTGGAATTTTTCTCTAGAATTGAACTCAATTCTAGACAATGAATTGGGAATTTTCCCTATTTATCTCTCCTTTTCTCCAACACTGTTTATTTGAGTAATGACAGTAATGGAGTATTATGTAACATACAGGTTGTATAGTTCTGTAACCTATATACTAAATAGACTCGAACCATGGGTCTGTCTGGCAACAAGCTAATTAACCTTCATAGTGAAATGAGAAATTTGTGGCAAATTATAGGTTAATTAGAACTGTATCCTCAGAACACAAAACTGATCAAGAATCTTTCTTTACTTGCAGGTGAATACCCGGGCTGGACCCTCTCAACACAGCAGCCCAGCAGTCTCAGATGCACTTCCAAGCAATAGGTAAGGGCAAGCGAATGACACGTGCCCTTACACATGATTATCTGCAAAGTTGGGGAGAGTGGAAGTGGGTGGTGATGTCACCTCTTCTCTTGAAGACCAAAAAATGTATATGTGACTAAGAAGAAATTGGAGCAGTGGGTAGCCCTAGCTACATACTGACTGAAAAGAGAAAACCTACCTCATAGAGAAAGATGAAATTCAGTGTGTTAACTGCTACTTTTGGTCTATGGAGTGATTTTCCTTCAGTTACCAAGTTATACAGGAAATTCAGTGATTTGATTATTTTATGCCTTGATGGTCTGGTTTATGAGTTGTTTAATGCTTTTTGTTTTTTAACCTTGGTTGTTCATCCTTTAGCAGTATCTTAACCAGAAAGAGGCAAGGAAAGAGTGAAGCGGTAAAATTTAAATTGATCAGCCATGTTGCTCATTTTCTATCTTTGGTTGCATGGGATATTGAAGCTATATCGGAATGAAAATAATTTCCATTAATTCATACTAACATTGCCTCACACTGTGATGGATACTACTGGAGCCTTGAGCCTTTTAAAATGTATTTTTTTGACAGGCTTGAAAACTTCCAGACTCTCACAGTGCTCAAGTAAGAGGAGTGACCTGTTTCAGTTGACAGCATTCTAGGTCGTCTTTGTTGTACATTCAGTTATTCAGCTAGTAAACATGTTCCTGACCCCCACGGTAAAGGAAATAACACAATGAAGCAGTGCACACAAGTTTTGGGGTTTCCCAGCGCATATAAAAGTTATGTTTACACTATACTGTAATCTATTAAGTATGCAGTATCATTATATCTAAAAATGTACAGACCTTAATTTAAAAATACTTCATTGTTACAAAATGTTAACCGTCGTCTGAGCCCTGAGCAAATCCCAACACTTTGGCTGGTGGAGGGTCTGGCCTCGATGCTGATGGCGGATGACTGATCAGGGTAGTGGTTTCTGAAGGCTGGGGTGGCGGTGGCAGTTTCTTAAAATGTGACAACAGTGACGCGTGCCTCATTGATCGACTCTTCCTCTCAGGAATGATTTCTCAGTAGCATGTGATGCTGTCTGGGAGCATTTTACCCACAGTAGATCTCCTTTCAGAATTGGAGTCGGTTCTCTCAGACTTTGCCAGCTATTTTGTCAACTAAGATTATAGAATGTTCTAGATCTTTGTTGTCGTTTCAACAGTCTTCACATCATTTTTACCAGCAGGAGAGTCCATCTCAGGAAACCACTTCCTTTTCATACGTAAGAAGCTCCTGCTCATTCATTAAAGTTTTAGTGTGAGATTGCAGCCATTCACTGACATGTTCAGGCTCCACTTTCAATTCTAGTTCCCTTGCTCTCTCCACTACATCTGCAGTTACTTCCTCCACTGAAGTCTCGAACCCCTAAAAGTCACCCATGAGGGTTGGATTCAACTTATTCTAAGCTCTTGTTAATGTTAATATTTTGATCTCTTCCTGGGAATCACGAAAGTTCTTAATGGCATCTAGAATGGTGAATTACTTCCAGAAGGTTTTCAATTTACTTTGCCCGTGTCCATCAGAGGAATCACTATCTATGGCATCTGTAGCCTTACAAAATGTATTTCCTAAATAAGACTTGAAGGTCAAAATTACTTTGATCCATGGGCTGCAGAATGGATGTTGTATTCACAGGCATGAAAGCAACATTAATTTTGTGTACGTCTTTACCAGAGCTCTTGGATGACCAGGCACATTGTTGATGAGCAGTACTATTGAGAAAGATTTTTTTTTTTTGCATAGTAGATCTCAACAGTGGGTTTAAAATATTCAGTAAACCATGGTGTAAACAGACATGCTGTCATCCAAGCTTTGAGATTCCATTTATAGAGCATAGGCAGAGCAGATTTAGCCAAATTCTTGAGGGCCCTAGAATTTTCAGAATGGTAAATGAGCCCTGGCTTCAACTTAAATTCACCAGCTACATTAGCATCTAACAAGAGAGTCTGCCTATCCTTTGAAGCTTTGAAGCTTTCAGGCTTTCATTGACTTCTCCTCTCTTGGCATCTCTTGAACACTTAGAGGCAATTGTAGGATTATTAATTGGGTCTAATTTCAGTATTGTTCTGTGTCAGAGAATAGGGAGGCCAGAGGAGGGAGGGGGAGAGAGAGAGACAAATAGACACACAGACACACAGACACGGGAATGGCCAGTCAGTGGAACAGTGAGAACACACACACTTACTAAGTTTGCTGTTTTATGTGGGTGTGGTTCTTGACTCCCCCAAACAATTACAATAGTAACATCAAAGATCACTTATTACAGATCACCATAACAAATACATTAGTAATGACAAACTCTGAAATATTGCAAGAATTACCAAAATATGACACAGACACAAAGTGAGCAAATGCTGTTAGAAAAATGGCACCAATAGACTTGATCGATGCAGAGTTGCTACAAACTTCCCATTTGTAAAAAATGCAGTATCTTCCAAGTAAAATAAAGCACAATAAAATGAGGTATGCCTGTACTTGAAGATGACCCTGTGAAGGTGATTGCTCTGCATATATGTGTATATTCACATTGGTGACTGACAGGCCAACACCAGACCACAAAAGCCTTCTGTTCTTCTCCCAGGTTTTCCTGGGTCTAGGGCTGTAGCCAGTATTTGCACAGCCCTTCATCAGCTGAGATGCTGTTTAGGCTTCTGCTTGCCTTTCTGTATCTCTCCTTTCCCTCTTAACCCCGAGTCTTGGTTTTGGTTTTTGTGTTTTTGCTTTTTTGTCAGGGGTCTTTACTGTATAGGTAATTTAAACTCTCTCCTTTGTACTCTATCTTTACACTCCTGTCCCCTCCCCAAAAGTCACTTCTTTGATTGCTTTGTTATGGTGTCCGTGTATCTACACATCAGCTTTCCTGCTATGAACACACCACTCTTAAAGTGTATTTCCATCTTAAGCAATTCATTCTGTCTTAAAATACAGCCTGGTTGTTCACCAGTGGACCATCTGTCTTGTGATCATGGGGATAAGTCTTTTAGTTCTCATCCAGGGACTCGCCCTGTGGCTTCTCTTTTCCCGCTTGCTAAGCATGTGAGCCAAGACCCAGCAGAGTGAAGACATGGGGACTGAAGGTCACTCGGCGCATTCAACTCAGAGGGCAGGGCGTTTAATTACAACCACTACTTCCAGAAAAGATGTTGTTCACACAGGCTGATCATGAGCCTTGGGGAAAAACCAGGACTTCCCCTGGTGTGTTAGGTCAAACCTTATCGTGGCAGACAAAGAGGATAGAGTTGAAAAGAATCGTAAGATAGAGAAGAAGCAGGATAACTTTTCAGTTCTCTCAGATTTGGTTTTAAAAACATGAGTGAACTGGCTTGGCTTTTTAAAAAGTGTCATTTATATTCACAGAGTTTTAGGAACTCTTCAGGTTGGACAGAGGCTGTCCGATCTAGTGGTTCTCAGCCTTTTGTTGTAGCATCTTCCTGTAGGGCGTGGCAGCCTCCCTAACAGCGACAGTAGTTTGCCCCAGTAGTGATGTCTGTTATGGGAGGAATGCAACTTGAGAAAGTCCTCCAGGTGACTTCAGTATGCCACCCTGGGTTGGCCGTGTTCTATGCCCCATGTTGATAACTAATCAAAAGTATTCGAGTGCCTTCTTCTTCATTTGGTGCTTCCCTATGCACTAGGAATACAGTGTGGTCCTTGTCCTTTGGAGCTTGCTACCTTATAGGCACACACAGACCAAAAATCCAAATATACAAATAATTATACTTTATAATTAGTTATAAAGGAAACAGGCAAGCTTTGAAAGGAGAGCACACTAGGCAGGAATATGTTTCGATTCAGACTGGTGCTTTGGGAAGACTTCCTGGGGAAGAGTGATCTTTCCCAGAAGGATAGGACCAAGCCACATGAAGAGCCAGAAAAGGGCCTCTCAGAGGGAGGGGAGAGCATATGTGAACACCCTGGGGTGGAGAAGGAGCTCACCACGTTTGTAAGTAGGCCAGTCTGGCTGGCGCACAGGGAGGGGCGCTGAGCTGGGGGAAGGTATGGAGCGAGGGGAGGAAAGCAATGGGAGCAATGGGAGCAATGGGAGAAAAGGAGGTGGGCAGGGGCCACATCATGCAGGGCCTTGACTTGAATTTTCCTCAGTGTATTGGCAGATCATTAGACGACTTTCGGCAGGAGAGTGCCATTGCCAACTCTGTGTCGATAAGAGACTCCTTGCCTGCGATGTGGAGAATGAGAATGAGAAGCCCAATCTATTCCTGCTCTCTTCAGATGCTTGACTCACTCCTGGCCAGGTGGTCCTCCAGGCTCTTCCTGAACAGCTCTGTGGCAGGAATGTGCTCTGTTGGCTGGGGCAACCCCTTCCATGTTCATGTACTAAATCGTAGAACGTTCTTTTTCGTGAGCTGAGATTTGTCTCCCTTTCCTACCTATTCATAAAGATTTGGTTCAGCCCTCAGAACAGGGCTGTGCTCTCTTCTAGGTGATAACTCTTCCAATCGTCTTCCCTCTAAACATACTTCTAGATTTCCTCTCTCGGTAAATGATCCTGTATCTACTCAGTTGTTTACTCCAGATGCCCTGCACTGCCTCCTGGGGTTCCGTCAGCCCCACATCCAGTCAGTTCCTGTACTTGTCGGTTCTACCCCCTGAGTCACTCTGGAGTCTGTCCACTTGCCAGCACCCCGGTTGCTGCAAAGGTTGGTTGGGCTCTAGTTCACTGCTACAGCCTCCTGATCATTTCCTCCCTCCAGTCTTGCCCCGCTGAAGTCCGTTCTTCATACTGTAGTCAGAACTATCTTGCTAATGTGAGTTCTAAGCCCATCATTTCCACTTTTACTGCTTCTCACAGTCTTCAGGATAAAGCATACCCTCTACAACTGGTGAGCACTGGCCCTTCATGTGTGGGTGCTCAGCCCATGCCAGCCCCCAGCCTGCCACTCCGGCTCCTTCTTAACTGACGTGCCAGGTCTGCTGATAAAGAGAGGTGCCCTGAGTGGATCACATGTCTCCTCTCTCCCTGTTGGGTTTTCACATCTGCTGCTGCCTCTTCCTGCTTTGCTCCTCTTTTAACCCCCTCTTCTGCCTTCAGTCTGGCTAACCTTGATCATCTTTGAGGAGCAAAGCTGTCTTCTTCTAAAAACCATCCCTGATTATTACGCTCTTCCCAGTTCACACCAAGTACCCCTTCTATGAATTCCCATAACCCCCCTCTGCTTGCCTCACTGTAGCAGTTAGCACATTGTATTGTAACCACCTGTGTCCCCAGTAGATGCTGTGCTCTGTGAGGGCAGTGACCGTAACATACTCATTGTCGAATTCCCAATTCCTGGATTGATGCTGAGGGCATAGGAGATAGTAATGCTTGAATGCTTGAATGCTTGAATGAATGAATGAATGAATGAATGAATGAATGAATGAGTGAATGAACGAACAAACTAGCTAATCACTTAGTAAATTAGATGCCTCTTAGGCCTTATCCCTCGATTGAATTCTCCGAACTTATTCAGCTTTTCTGATACGACATTATTTCTAGACCTCTCACCCTGTTACTCTTCTTTGGCTGTCTCCATGTTCCTCTTAAAGTGTCATAACCAGGTTATAATTGTATCACATTTAAATTTTAAAGAGATTTTAAAAGTGATTTTTAAAAGTCACTATGACCATATCAATGAACAAAATATCAAGTGAACCAGGGCACAAAGAAAATGCCAGAACACGTAGAAATACTTTTTTTTTAACCGAAGTTGGTAACCAGATACTGACTAATGAATGGAATCAGCTTTTTCCTCTGTTGCCTGGGAGCATGAATTGGTCTTTGCCTTAGGTGCACGACTGCTGTGGAACTGAGCTTACTAACCCACGTGGTGCTTCTAGGCCGTGATTATGGAATTCAAGTCCCACTGCCAGGGCACGGCCTTTCCCAGACATCTTGACTTTCTCTTCCTGTAAAACTAGGATGATTAGACTTTCTGTATATCTACCTCTGGTGTTAGAAGGTTGATGAAGTTGTATCAAGGAATCACATTTTGTTTCTTGGATGAAAAGTATTTTGTAAGTGTAGTGAATCAAAATGTTATTATTTCAAGTTGTATGATAAAATGGAATCTGTGGAGAAACATTGCCCAGGCATTGTTTGGTTACTTCTGTTTTTGCAATAATTGCAACTATTAAATTGGGAGTTATCTGTGGAAACAGAGGGATCTAAACGTTTCTCAGGAAGAAAAGTATGTATTTAAGAGAGGTAAACTGACTTTGAGCAAGGTCTGTACCGTAGTGGGTTGTTTCGTTTGGTTTGGTTTGGTTTTGTGAATTAAGAGTAATAATATCCCACAGGCCAGTTCCTCTGAACTCCTGCTCAGGTGTGTAGTTATCATAAGGATTAAATCAGGATAGTTAGTAACAGCATTCAGCACCATGCCTGGCACGAGGTCATCACTCAGTAGAAGGGACTGCCATTATTGTTTTTTTTAAGTGGACCGATTTAAGGCAGCTGTTTATGTTTTGGTATATGTTTCAGCTTTAGTTCCACTCTACAAAGTTCTGAACTGCCACTTAGGTACATGCATTCTTCAACTTGGGAGGACATTATTAAAGTTTAGAACCGTTGGCTGAGGTCATGTTTTGTATCCTCCCCCAACATCTGGGGAAGATAGAGACTAAGGCTTCATAGACTGCATTTGACCATAGCAGAAGTTGAAGAAGTATTTAGGAAGAAGAACAATTTCAACTTGGAATAGTGAGTATGGCCAAACTTGAAGTCTGAGATTTTCTCAAATATAACTTATTGAAGCACCAAGTCAGAGTGTGTGTGTGTGACCAACATATGGTAACAACCAGAACAGTGATCATCCTTATTGGACACTTAGCACATGCCAGGTTGTTGGGCTGGGCTCAAGGGTGGGAATGAGTGGAATGTGTAGACAGGTAAGTTGTGGTCTGTGTCCTCAAGGAGCTTTCAGTCTTGCGGGAGGTGTGGTGGGATGAGAGACATCCATCCATACCGACGAGGAACACAGGGAGGAAAGTTATTTTGGAAGCTGAGGTTCAGAGAGAAGAAATAACTAATCTGTCCCAGAGCACACAGCTGCTGAGTACCAGGAGTTATTTCTACCACACACCTGCTTCCCAGGGATTGAACTGTAACTCTAACTGTGGTAAAAGATCAGCATTTAAACCATTTTATCTTTTAAAGTTCTGTAATCTTTGTTTGTTATGAACATTCTAAGAGTGCACCGTTAAAATACTTTGGACTTGGCAGATGAAGAGTTCACGTCAAATAGCCACTGAAAGGCCACCCAAAGGCAGCAGAATGAGCAGCCAAACAAACACAGGCACTGAAGGAGCCTGTTGCACTCCGGCTTCCTCTTGACTGCAGGCGTCTTTATTACTTAAAATTACTAACGGGGTTTCAGGCTCTTTATGAATAGCTTTGCCATTTGGCCAGTTACTTTTGAAAAAATACTGTACAAGAAGGATGTAAAGAATGTAGTCCCTGTATATATGTTTTACTCTGGAACTTTCAGTGGTGTTCAGAGGTGTCGATCTTACTGTTAAAAATTATGTCTTCCCTTTTCAGCTTAAAGAAGTCTTCCGCTGAACTGAAAAAAATATTAGCCAATGGCCAGGTAGGTGTCATTACAGATTAATATTTTCAGATAGTAGTAACTTATTACCGTCTACTTTTTGTATCCATAAACGTAACAGATCGAGTCTGTGAATTCCTTCTCGTCATAAATGAATTACATGGCTTAATTTGATTGGCAGAACAATTGGCAGCACGTTTTTCAAACTGTGCTAATGGGTTTCACTCCCGGCAGATTGAAGTACCACGCGCACACCCTGCTGCCCTCTCAGTTCAAAAAAAGTTAATCAGTTCTGAACAAGTGTGTCAACCCCACGGGTTGTCAAAATGGCCCTGTGTCCTGAGGTGACTATTTCTTTCATTATTTTCGGGGAGAAAAAGTAAACCAAGCCGTTACTTTCTCACCTTAGCACAGTTCTTTTGTCCTGAGACTAACACTGGCTTTTCAGAGAACTAGAATAACAAGAGATCGCTGGCATTTAAAATTCCTAGGCTTTAGGAGCCCCGTGCCGCCTGGTCGACAGGCCACCTTCAAGCCGCATGACCTAACCCACCCAGCGAGGAACAAACAGGCCTGCAGGCCGCTTATTCCTCACTAATTTTGGTTCAAGTAAATGGACACATCTGAAATAGTGTACTGCTTTTAAACATACACTGGTAAATTAAGCTACCTACAGGGTCCTCGATTCCTCAGCAGCAACATAAATGCGTTTTAATGTTTGTTATAGAGGAAGCCCTTTGATAGCCTTGGAGGCAGGCGCCTGTCCATTGCGATTAAGCCTGCCTATTAGGCTCTATTGACTGAGACATCTGTGTCACTGCAAATAAAAGACTCTTATTGATTTTCTTAACTGCTGTTCACTTCCCGTCCATGTTTCGAAGGCTGAAATCTTAATTATCTCAGATGCTTATTCAGTGCCTTCACACGCTGACCTCTCCAAGCCTCATTGGCATTTCATGAATCAAGGACTTGTAGTGGAGCATGTCAAGAAGACAAAGCTGGGTCCTCATGCTTGTCCTTTAAGATCACCTGTAACTTTGTGGCCTAATGGATTGTGTGCCTTAAAACAGTGACTGTATAGTGGTGCTTCTGGAAGCCTTCCTTATTTAGCACGCAGTCCCTTGAATACAGTCAGAAAAAGTAAGTTGATGCGGTTTTGACATCCGGTCATCATCCAGCGTGTGGATTCTAGTTCTTCCTTGTTGTGTGCACAGCTGAGGGGAATCTGGCGCTACATGTGTAGTCTGTATGGTCTCAGAATTTTAGATCGTATTTATCTAGTAGTTTTAACTTTAAGCAGCCAAAGGTTTGTTTGGATTGAGGTCCCCATGCGTGTCCCTCTGGTACTCTGTCTGTGTTCAGAACCAGCACGAAACAAAACTGGACTAAAAGCAGAAATATTGAGCTTAGGATATTTATTTATCTTCAACATCTTGTTACTAATTGTAATTTGTGTGTGAGTCATTTGTGTTCTTCAGCTGGAAAATATATTTCAAAATTGACATAAATTAAGAAGCTTTAACTACATTTGTTCAAATCAGGCAATGGAAAATAACCTGTCATAGATTCCCCTTTCAGAGATGAAAAAGAGTTTACTTCTACTGCAGAAATAAACATTCAGAAACATTTCTAGTGTTTTGACACCAAACCTACTGCCGCAAATATTTTAATGTTCTCGGTTTTGAGGTTCTCTTCAGTGGAGGATGTCATGGCAGTGATTTCTGACAGTTGAAGATTGTTTATTGCTTTCCCTTGGGAATGTGGTAACCCTGCATTAAACAGGGTGGCATTTCTTTCTCTGAAGGATTAACCTTTTATATTTTCTTTCATTTACAAAAGCAAACAAAACACCCCCCTGCCACCACTATTGGAAATCTTCAAAAGTACCCTTTTCTTCTCCTAATTCCTCAGTGTGCTGGTGCTACAGGGTAACTAAAGAGTGAGCGAGATCGCACGCAGCGCGGTAATGTGCACGGTTGTGGGCATCCATAAATTCCTGGGCTGCACACTAACGCCCCTTGATATGGAAGATGTAAGTCACATTTAACGATACTTTAACACTTGAGCGTAGTTTTTTATTTTAGTGGTTTATGCTCTCAAGCATTAATAATGATTTGCCTTTCCACTAGCCTCCACTTAGATTTAATAAGGAATTCATATTAATCATTAAAAGAAAGGGACATGATTCTTCAAGATAATCAAATATTGACAGGTTAGAAATAGCTTTCAGCTTGGGTTCATTGATATAGGTTATGTGATATAAATATTTATTTCTTTTCTGTCACTCAGAGTAAATGCCACCAATTGATTCCGCATTGATATAGTGTCAACAGTTCATAAGAAACATTTGACTGGCTTGTGTTTTCCGATTAGTCTCTGCTCTCTAAAGTGGGATTTACTAAATCTCTCCAATTGTCTGCTCATAGAGTGTGACTGCTTTCTGAAACCATTATTGCTTCGATTTGTGAAGCAAAGGTCTACTGATAGGACTAGTTTCTATCAGACCTTTACATATAAAATAAGGATTAATTGAGCATTTTTATTTTAATGATTTATCAGCAATAGGTACTGATTCTTCTTAACACAGGCAGACAATAAACAAAGAATATTTTCTTTGCTGATCCATAATTGAATTCCATTTCATTTTCCCCATTAATTTCATTAATGTTATATTAAATCAAGCACTTTTTTAAAAAGTTTCACATTTAGTCTTTGGAATGGAGACACCATTTTTCTGTTATTGCTTAAACAGAGGATTCCTTTTTTTTCCAGCTCTAAAAAATCGTAAGGTATTTTTGGATGTTTTACTTAGGACTATAAATCAGTACCAATTATGTGTTTTCTGGATGTGTTTTTCCCACTTCAGTTTAACATTGGCCCTTGATTTGAAACTGATTAAAAATGGCTCAGTGGGTCAATTTAAAGGATTTAAAAAGTGCACAGCTATTCCAAGTATGTGTAACTTTGACCTCTGCGTTTCTAAAGTTGTTTCTCCTCATTTTATGTTTTAGATCTTGTAGGAGATTTTGTGACAGTATTTTTTATTCCTCATAAATCAAGTGTAAATGTACTGAGAAGTCACAGATCTAGAACTAATTCTGATCTTGCTGCATTTTTTACTTGTATTTTGAGAACTTCAAATGCCTTTGGAAAAGTTTTTGTGTTTCAAAAAAAAAAAGGAGGAAGAAAAATAGATATTGTACTGTAAAATTAGCTTTAAAAGTAATTCT
Source organism: Carollia perspicillata (assembly GCA_004027735.1). Lineage (NCBI taxonomy): Eukaryota > Metazoa > Chordata > Mammalia > Chiroptera > Phyllostomidae > Carollia > Carollia perspicillata. Next base: position 25,929 of record PVKM010006228.1, read on the forward strand.
TACCAGCATATAAAACTCTTAGATTCGTACAGCTCATCTTAGATTCCATATGAAAACCGAAACATAAGTGAGACTGTATATGTAAGTCCAAACTCTATGACTCGTCTACCCACACAACCATAACTTTTCCGCCCTGGTTTTCATGTTTGCATTTCTTCCACGGTGCCTGCCTCTCTTGCAGCAGGGGCAGGGCCCGGTGCCAGCCATTTCTCCCAGGTCATTTGCCTCCTTGGCAGTTGACGTGTAATCATAACTCTTATGGCTTTTTCTTCCTCCGTCCACCCTCACGTCTGTCTGTTAGTTTGTCTTTTATTTGCTTTTTTAAATGTTTATTTAAAATTGATTTTGGTGTATTCATTGAATAAGAATTTTATTTCACCTCTTTTCTATGTAAAGAGCTATGTGATTTAAAAAAGCTTTCTTCTTAGACACAAATGCCACACCTAACGAAATTGCTTGTACCTGGTGAGTGCCCTCCAGCTGATGGCTTTTCCTCCTGTGGGCCAGGGACCATGGGTGGGGGGCTGCCCCTCCATCCTTACACGTGAGACCAGCTGCTGAGGTGGAGCCTCCAGAGGAGCATGTGCAAGACTGAGTTCCAGCCCTGACTGGCTGTGCTTGACTGGTTGCATAACCCGTGTGAATGAGGCTGAGGCTTCGTACTTACAGCCTCACAGAGCTGTAAAATCTGTGCTTTTTATGGCATCTGGTCCTATCGCATTTAAATGTATTCTGTGGCTTTTAAAATCACTGCTTTTGCATCATAATGAGCACTCTTCCTGTGCTTCATTTTGAAAAGTTATCTTAATGTGCTTATCTAAACTAAAAAGGCAAAAATGTTATTAGCTATTTGTTGATTCCTTTAATGATTTTTCATGGTTGAAATCAATTAAAGTAATACATTTTGATCAGAGCTATGAAATTCTGAAAATTTTGTTTGTAATCAATTCATGAGGTTGGCTCTAATAGCTTTCCTTTGTGAAACTTTTTTTACATCAATAATATTTATATACCATATAAAATTAGAAAAATTCAAATAAAAGAAAAAGAGTCTGGTATTTCAAAATATAAAAATCTATCAGTGGATTCATAAGTCAGGGAAAGGTCTATAGAACATTAATAAAACATCATAGGAATACTTAACCCATTTTTTTATGGATACTGTCTTTTTAAGTGACATCGTCCCAGAACTTGTTCAAAACCATTTTTATCTTGATGTGACATTTACAGTCTTCCTCATTATCTGAGGCATTCCAAATTCCTGTCCTTGAGTTTACTTACATAGTATTTAGCACACACATACACACACAACATACAACATTCCCGGGCTCTGACCATTTGGGATGCCCACCACTCCTGCTTAGGCTGTAGTACTGGGACTGCTGGGGGCGGTGGGGTGGGAGGGGCTGCTTCCCTTCTCTTTCCTACTTGGTAGGTCGTGGAGGTAAAAATACTATGATGTCAGGATTATAATGGTTGAAGCTGCTCAGAGACATGCCCTCCTTACTCCTTTGCCTTCTTTTCCTCCAACAAAAGGCCACAAAATCAAACACCCTCCAAAGTCCTAGGTCCATCCCAGTGTATCATTGGAAATGTGTAATATCAATGTGTCTTGATGTGTACATTTTTCTGAGGGGAAACTCCTGGTCCTTTCGCCTGGAAGGCCCTGATGGAGTGATGGAGGTGCGGAGATGTGACCGTACTCCACGGCTGCAGACTGTTACCCTTAAATCTCAGTGCTGCTAATTCAGAATTTGTAGACTCGAGTGAAACATCTCTCTCCTAGAAATTTACTTCAAACTGTGATGATGGTGCAGCTTGTTAGGCAAGTTAATGGTACAACTTCGGTTGTTAGAGTCATGTTTAGAATACTTAGGGAAATATTTTAAAGGAATTAGCCTGTTTCTACCCACCAGTAGGTACGGGTATTTACATACTATCCTCCATCCATCAGAGTCAACCCAACAGCAGCTCCGCTGGTTTATTAGCATCTCAAGTTTCTTTATGTCCTCTTTTTTCCTTTAGTGCTGTCCTAAAATCTGTCATTTGGTCCAGAATAATGTTCTCTTTTCTTCATACCACATCTTTTACACAGGTTAAAATACTTTTAAAAATAGTAGTCATATGAAGGTAGTGAAGAACAGAATTTCCCTGAAATGGGGAAATAGTTGCCAGTTTTTCTGACTTGTCTATCATTTCTCCACTGACCCGAAATATGGTAATTAGCTAATAGCAAATTGCATCAGTTAGGTTGTACTACAGTTAAAATGGGTGCAGAGCCTGCCTTCACACATTGCATCTGCCAGTATTCTTTTAGGGATTTGGCAAATGGCGTGGAAGGGAAGCTAGTTTTGTTACCTGCATTGTATTTCTAATTACCACAGTTTTCTGAAGCTTCAGCCTCAGAAATGTATAGAAGAAAAATATTTCCCTTGATAAATGAAGCCTTGCTTTATTCAATTGGTGGAAGTGTAGAGTACAGCAAAATAGTTAAAGCTTTACTATAATGGTCTGAAAGCAAACTATTTTTTTCCAGGTGATATTGAATTAAAAACTCCATCCATTTTCTGCTCATGCAAGGCAGTTCAATTCCCTGGAAATTGATTTTTTTTTCAGGGCTTAGTATGGCTTTTCCCAAGCTTTAGCTATATGGAAAATAACACTTTTATTGAAGCCACTTAGTGAATAAAGTTGGCAGTTAATTTTTAAGCAAGTGGACCAGCATGTAAAAAATTACTGAATGCATCAAATATAATCTGATAAATAATTATTTAGGGAGTTCTTTGAGACTCTAAAACAATATTTTGTGAGCACTAAAATAATTCACTACTGTTTGTGATACAAGTGAGAGTAGTATTTGTGGTATGAAAGTTTTACAGAACCTGGAGAAAATATGTGTGCTGTTTTGTATTTTAAACTATGGAAACAACTTTATTAAAATCATATGCTATGCTTTTCCTTTATAATATTTGACTATATGTGCATTTTGAAGTGCACTGATTTGGCACTTTTCTATCAGCATATGATTTTTACCCATTTATTGCTGTATACTAATTTATCATTTCCAAAAAAAAAAGCCATATCTACTCTAGGAAAATCATCAACATTACTCAGTTTGTTTAGTGTTAATTATAGGGTCACCTGAGGACTTTTCAGGGGCTGATCTGTTTACAGATCGTGAATTAGATTCCTGAGGGGGTGTGTGTGTTGTCTTCCTGAGTTCGCCTTTGCTCATGCGCGGTGCTCTTCGGCGTTGGTTCTGTGCAGTGCTGGAGACTGTGTTCCCATCGCTGTCTCTGACCTGACCCTTCTGAGCTATGTTATATCATTCCATTTTGACACCTTTTATCAAACTTTAATGAAATGACCCAGGCAAACAAATTGTCATTAAACTTTCCATCACTTTGTCCCCTGGTATCGTCTTTTATAAATTGGACAGCAAATGTTGTATTGATCTTCTCGTTCTTGCAGCTGAACTTGAAATGACCCAGACTGCTTGTTGTTTATGGCCCAGAGTTGCTTTTCCTTGACATTTTCATCCACAGCATGACACCCTTTTTGTTTTTCTTTCTTTCTTGTGGAGATGAATGAACAAGACATACGATATCGAGACACCCTTGGTCATGGCAATGGAGGCACGGTCTACAAGTGAGTAGTGAATTCCGTTTAAACTTTCTATCACTTTCGCCTCATGTAGGTTTCCAAGTTCTCCTTGGCAGAGATTTTTAAATGACCACCAGCGCTTAGATTTTATTTCCACATTTGACTCCCAAATTCAGCAAGGCATCTATTTTCTCAGGAATTGCTTGAAAAGGTGCATTTATATAGCCTTTTTTAATATTTCTGAGTCTGCGTCTCTCCTGAGTGAGCCATTAATAGTCCACCATTAGCAAGTATACCTTCAACTGGCCTGAAGTTTAATACATTTTTTTCTTTGCTCTTTAACACCATGATTTTTTTTTAACTTGCTACCACCCTGTGCTAGTCCCCTGCCTATTTACAGCTATGCCCAGTGGAAGACAAGCCTTATAAATACCACTGCTTTGCCCTGTGTCGACACTCTGTTATTAAACAGCCTTCTTCCTGTTGTATTTCTTTCTCTCCTTACCCTACTCCCCTGAGAGAATTTCTACACACTGATGAATATGTTAAGTTATAAAATTCTCCCAAATTCCAGTTGCAGTGATCCTACCCTAAAGGAGTGTTCATTTTCATATTAAAAAATGCTAACCATAAAAAATAGTTCTCTCGACAGGGAAGTCTTTCTCATGCAGTAGTGCAAAGTTTAAACTACATAATGTAATATCTGGTACTTAATAGTCTGCAATGGTGTATGAAAAATATTCCACCAGGAATTAAAAAATCCATACTCTGTAAGAAAGCCCCGAGGGAACAATAAAGCTTTCCTCCAGAGAGCTGTTTTCCATACATCTGCTAACCTTGCAACACATTGTGATTGTGTTTTTACCTCAGATGCTTCAACATTGATATTAATATATGTTTTCAAAGTTGTAAAATAATTTATTTGCTAATTGGTTACTAATGTTCTTAGAATTTTACGTTCTAACCAGCTGCATAGATAAAAATTGCCCTATGGGGCCTATGGCCCTATGACCATGAAGGGTCACATCCTAAAATCCCAGAAATGCCTCCACATGTAGGTGCAGCCTTGGCACAGAATTAGAGTCCTCAGGCTTAAAAGCTCCTTCAGAGACATCTGCTCTAATCCCACCCAGGGCTTCACAAGTACAGCCAGGATGGGAGTCCTTTCTTCTGAATACAGTCTTTTAAGAACTGACATTTACATATTCGGATTATTTTTTCCTACAGATGACTGGGTACTGTGAATGGTTGCTCTGAATGTTAAGTGCTTCCACTGTGGTAATTTAGAGATTTAAGTAGTGACATATTTCTGATGCAGTCTTTGGGTCTTGCCTTTAAAATGTTTGATGGCTAATGTGTCTAATGAGTTGGAGACTGCTATTGGCCTTCCCTGGTTCCTACTAGCATCCCTTCCCATGCAGCTCCCAGTTCTGCACAAACAACATCTCTTCATTTTAGTCTGCTCCTCCTTACTTTTTTAAAAGAGATTTTATTTATTTTTAGAGAGGGGGAAACGGAGGAGGAAAGAGGAAACATCAGTGTGTGGTTGCCTGTCATGTGTCGTCTACTGGGGACCTGTCCTGCAACCCAGGCATGTGCCCTTACTGGGAATTGAACCAGTGACCCTTTGGTGTGCAGGCTGGCACTCAAGCCAGTGAGCCACACCAGCCAGGGCTCCTCCTTTCTCTTACCTGACTTGAATTTTAACCCTGTTCTTAAGATTCGTGGGCTCAGTGACCCTTAGAAAGGAAAGAAAGAATGTGTACACTCCAATTTCCTTCTCTTGAGTTCCCTGAAGGGAGAAGTTTTCAAAGCCTCGACCTTTCTTCTTAATGCTTGCATGCTGATAGCCAGATACAATAACACAGGACAGATCTCTAGCTACTCTTTGGATTCCTTTTATTGGCTTCAAGTGGAATCCAAAAACAACGAGACTCCTAATGCATTTCTTCTTTGTGCTCTTTCACCAAATGTTAACTGTCAAGTGTGTTTGTATTTTTGTAATTGAAGGCCTGTTGTGAATTTACTATCCTGGTTTCTTCTAGAAGGGAGAAAACACAAGAGCACCAAACCCTAGCAGATAACGTTTATTAGAAATAATACTGTAATGTTAAAATTCTGATCTTTTACCTTAAAACACAGGTTTATATGTAAAAAGGGGGGATATAGGGAAATTGAAATAACATACCCACCCAGCAAAGAAAAATTAGAACAAAATTGTTAGTATTTTTTAAATATTATTTTTAACTGTGATAAAATACATATTACATAAAGTTTACCCTCTCAATCATTTTTAAGTCTACAGCTCAGTGGCATTAAGTACACTCACATTGTTCTGCAACCATCAGCCCTGTCCATCTGCAGAACTCTCTTCATCTGGCAGATCGGACCCCCTGTGCCCATTAAGTAATAACTCCCCGTTCCCCAGGCTAATACTGTTTTTAGCAAGGAGCACAGCTACAACTTCTCTGATTAGGGCCACAGTATCCAAGGGAGCGTCCTCCCACATGCCCAGAGGCCAAGTTCGTCAATGTGCCAGAATGCTGCAGTGATGTTAGCAGTTTATCCCGAGTTCATTTAGCTACCATTTCTTAGGCTCAATATGCATTGTTTTAAGATTTAATGTTTTTGACAGTGGTTGTCTATGGAGGGTGAGTGGCAGCATTATGATCATTTTAGTGCTTTTTTTGTATATTTGATTTCTTATAAAAAGAAGACATTCAGTTATCATGTTGCCCAGGTGATTCTTAAGGGGAAAGGGCACGAAGATACCAAGTCGCATAACCACCTGTCATTGGTCAGCGGCCTTCGTGTCTTCCCGGGCTTCCCTCCGTGTGGTGTGGTGTGGTGTGGTGTTTATGTCCCTGGCTTTTAATTCAGCACAAAGAAATAGTATAATCATCAGGAAATGAAGATTACTAAAGTCTCTATAAAATCAAACATTTGATGTGTTATGATTGACTTTCTCCTACACTATGTTTACCTTAATGGTGTTGACTATAAAAATTGTGATTTTTTTTCAAACAAAATGATTACATTACAGGCTATGCTACATAAACTAGATGAAGAAAATATTGGAAAATCCACTCATTGGTAACAAAACTGCCTAATGGGCCTATTTAATTTTTTTATAAAGTATAATAAAGCTAATAAATGCAAAGCAAAAGCTTAATATTTCAGTCTTATTTGCTTCACTTGATGGGATATGGTGATTTTCAAGGGATAAACTGCAATATATATTATTTAATAGTTGATCACATTTTCATCCCTTAAGTCTGTATGTTCTCCCCAGTCATGCGATGTGAAATTCTGGGCCCAGGCATTTGAACCAGACATGGAGTCTGTGTGTGATCCACTGCCCAGCTGCTCCCTGCGTTACGGTAGCGACCTAGGCAGGTCATCTTAGATTGGTATTTCTTGGATTACTGATTTGGGTGAAATGGATCATAAAGGACATACCTTAGACTAAAATATAGCCCAAGCCTAGGAGGCAGAATAACTTCGGAAAAGGAAATGAATGCACTTTCATTATTGCTCCATTTACCAAAGTGCTACAGGTTGTTCCAAAAAAATTAATTCAGGAAAGACACATGTTCTGTTCCCCTGGGAGAGGTTCATAGTGAATTTCAAAAACTCTGAGAAAGTAGAGAGCAGTGTGTGTTGTGGTTAAGGGGCTAACTGGCCATGTGACCTTGGGAAAGTTGTATAATGTCATCTGCCTCAGTTTCCCCATGGGTGAAACGGGGATAGTAGTAACATCTGTCTTACTGAGTAGTTGTGCGGTTAGATGAGATGGTCCACAGAAGAGGCTTCATTACTGCTGTGACTGACACTGAGTGCCAGCCACTGGTCATGGTCAGACTGGTAACAGACAAATCCTTAAGCCCCATGCTTTCTGTGCTTACTTGGCCATGGGATTCTTTTTCTGAGATACACCTGTGAACATCTCACAGAAGCAGAGTTGTGTTGAATTAACTTTGAGAATTCTACATTATACTATGATATGTAGTATACTTCTATGTTTTCTTCTGTTCTCTAGTCATCTCTGTAATGAATAATTATAATGAATTATAACGAATGTAAAAATTATAGTGAATATAATTTGTATCTTATATATAAATTATAACGAATATATTTACTATATCTTACATCGGTTTTTTTGAAAGTTTCAGAGTACTTTTCTGTGGTCACACTCAATTTCATTCTGCTTCTGTAGGACAGCTGGTGTGGGGTTAAGCCCATTTTACCGCCGGAGAAAGCCGAGGCTCGCGTTCCCGTGACCGTTCAGTAGCAGAGCCAGGGCTCCTCACAGCACCTCTGCCTCTCACTCTGTGCTTCTCCCTCAGGCAGTGTTCCTTCTCAAGGTCAGCCAGAGTCCCTCGTGTTTCCTTGTATTTTCCAGTGTACCCAGCACAGTCCTAAGGGTAGAATAGATGCTTTATAGGCATTAGCTGAAATGGAATAAGGCAAGTGGAAGTTTTTACAAGCAGGTTTTAGTAAGGCTCTTTAATTGGGTCCTTGCCATATCCAGCTTATTTTAGATCCTTCCCAATTCAGAGGCTGCATAATTGTTTTAGAACATTAACCTAGAAGAATAGGAATCTCTGAACTAAGAGCATATATTTAAATGATTAATCTTCTTTCAAATGTTAAAACTTTGAGTACTCAGCACTCATTAACCCAACATACTAGTTAATGTTCTCTTTTTCTGGAGAGTACTTCACATTGAAATGAAAGTACTTAACAGTCTCAGTTCCTCTGGAAACACTCTGTAACAGTGAAGGCCAGCCGCTCAGGTTCTTTGCTCCCTCCTCACAGTTTGATGGAGTCACTTAAGCTTTGGTTCCAGAAGCGAAGTGATGCTGAACTCTTAGGACGCGAGTCATGCTAAGTCAGTTAGCTAACGAGCTCTTAAGGATCATCTTTATATTTTTTCCCTTAATGCAAATTATTCAGGCTAAGACTCAAGTTGTCAGCCTTGTGGCCAAGTATTCTGCTCTCTAGGTGCTTAAAAACAATAATGAATTTTCTACCTCCAGCTGCTTCCAGATCTAACTTGGATTTGGGGTAGAATTTCTCAGTGATATGATGGACAGCATGTATGCTGTCTACATGGTGTTTTGAAGATTGGATATATGCCATTATTTAAAGATTAATTTGATCATATCTAGAGACAAGAAGAGGGAAGGGTTAATAATTCTCGAAGGTGTTGGTCTGTCCTCCTTTATGTTGTCTTATCTATTTTATGAGATATTCGTTGGGCAGGAGGGTGAGGATGGCCCTTGGAGATGGTAATTGAGATCACGTGAACGATTAGACTGTATTCTGCCCTTGTGGTGTACTGTCCAGGCTGACTAAGACATTACCTTTGTATTTGGACATAGAATTATATCAGTTAAATGGTATATTTTATGAAAATTAGAACCTCTGGTGGCCAGTTATATAAAATGAGGAAATGCATTATTGTCTAATTAATGCTGTTTAATAAACAATAAATTCCAAACCATAGGAATCCTAAGGGGAAGCATAGTAAAAAGAGCCCTTGGTGAAACCTGTGTAGAACCACATGGTACCCAGAAAACTTCTGCTACTTCTTGCGCCAGCCGAGCCTGAGCTGCCAGCCTGAACAGCAGCAGGTCTGATTCCAGGTCCTCTCTGGACTGGAGCAGGCCCTCCACCCCAGCACTGTGCGTGTTTTCTTTGAAGGGCATCTTGTAAATTAAGAGTACTTTTTAAATGGTCTTAATATTGACCCAAGAGTAAGGTGATGATCTGATTTATTTTAACTCTAAATTTCCAATCAAATGAAGAGCGTTTTCCTTGCAGCCAAGATCGTATTTTTAACAAGCAAACAAGACATCGTCTTGATGCAAAATTAAGTACTTATATATGGCTGGATTGCATTATAGTATCATGTGACAAGCAAGGATATTAATATTTCCAGAAAATCAATGAGTGCTTGTCAAATAAAATTAATTATGTATGCTTTCCTCTCTCCCTCTCTCAGCACTCACTGTTGTAGGTTTGTTTCCTACAACAATATGTATTGTATTGATTAGAATCTAAAGAAGGAACTTGAGCTCGTGATTCTCTGTATTTTCCCACCTTTCTTTCCCCCTCCACGTTCCTATAGCTTCACACACGCTCATATCCATTATTGCAATGATGGATTATTGGCATCCCAGCAACATGACAGGATGTCACAGGTCGCTGAGCAGAGATTTTCAAACTCTGTTTCCACCCGAATTAACTATTATTGAAATAGTTTATTGAGATTGAAGTATTGATCATTTTCTGCTAACCTTGGCTTAAGGGAAGGAAGAGGAGGTGATGGTGTTTTTGAAAGACACTAAATTTCATTTTTAAAAATCTCATTTATTTAGGCTTTTCTTCTTCCTATTTTATAGCCCCTATTGTTTTATTGCTTGGAAAAGTGTGTCTTGGCTTTATTTTTATGACAGTATAATTATACTTCAGAAATGCACTTGATTACTATGGTTAACAAAATTGTTCTAGTATATTGTTTTGGCCAATATTGCTATACAAACAACTTTTCAGTCAATTGAGTCTGGTAAAAATCAATACATTATAGTAATATTTTAAGTATGAATTTGCTGAATCTAAGTATTTCAACACCATCTCCTTTCAGGGAAAAATAGTTTTAAAGTGACAAGACTCCTAATATCTTTTAATACTTTATTTTTTAAAAAATGTGTTCTCGCCCTGGCTGGGTGGCTTACTTGATTGGAGTATCGTCCTGATGCATCAGGGTTGCAGGTTCGATCCCTGGCCAGGGCACATGCAAGGAGCAACCCGTGAATGTGTGGATAGGTAGAGCAATGAGTCGATGTCTCTCTCTCTCTCTCTCTCTCTCTGTCTCTCCCCCACCGCCTCCTCTTTCATCTCTCTCAAAAATTACTTTAAAAAAATGCTCGCTTTATAAAGACATTTAAAGTCCCCACAGAAGTGGTTGTGAGTGGATAAAGACATGAGGCTACTTCTGTTTCTATGGGGTGGAAGAGATCTAGATTCCATTTGAAATCTATTCTCTGGCTGCATTAGGAGGGTATAACATCCTGCAGTATGCCACTGTCAGGTTCAAAAGCGTCTGGTTCTGGGTACTGAACCAGAGGGTAGTTCAGAGGCCACCTAGCGGAGCATGGAGAGTATGATAAGAGGTCTGGGAATTGTGTCTGGCCAACCCTCCATCCTTCTTTTGTTGGGTGGTCATGTTCTGAGCATGTGCTGTGTGGAGGGCAGTGCGTTGGCTGCCGGGGACAGCTGACTCTCACTGGACCTGTGTCCAGAGGATGGAGAAGCTCCGTGCATAGGTTAAGCATGGTTTTTGTCCAGATCGTGAGTGGACATCCTCACAGGACTCACAGCACTGCCCCTTACCTACTGCAGGCACTTAGTGTTTTAGGAATTAACCCCCAGAAGCAGATTCCTCACAAGCTAAGCAAAGATGGACACAAAGTGTTGTCCATTCACTCTGGGAGGGGCGATTCTCCCACCTCAGGCAGAACGCCACGGCTCTGTGCAGAACTGCTGAGGGAAGAACCCCACTTTGACCCGGACACGGCATGACTGCGGAGGTTACTCTCAAGTCTGAAGTTCCAAAACCAAATTCAGCATTCAGCTACCATAAAAATATTATGTCAGGCGTTGCTTGGTTTTGTTCTTTTAAATGTTGTCTTACTGTAGATTCATGTATTCGTTAAACAAATACCTGCTGAGGTTTCTCTGTGCGAAGGACTCTCCTGAGCACGAGCAATTCAGTGGTGAACAAGACAGACAAGTTCTCCGTGCTCCCGGACTCACACTAGTGGGGTAAACAGGCAATAATTAAGGAAATGAATACCTAAGAAAGATGATACCAGACTTTGCAAGTGCCGTGAAGAATATAAAGTAGGGCCCTGGCCAGTGTGGCTGGCTTAGTTAGAGCATTGTCCCATAACCAAAAGGTTGAGGGTTTGATCCCCTGTGTGGGCTCCGCCAACAGTCACTTCTTTCTCATATCGATGTTTTTCTCTCTCTTCTTTCTTCTCCTTATTCCTCTTTCTCTAAAATCAATGAAAAAATGTCCTCAGGTGGCAGTTAAAAAAAAAAAGAAGAAAGAATGTAAAGTGTTCAGCAAGGCTTATCGGCGGTGATATTTGAGCTGAGACTTGAGGACAGGAAAGAGCTGGTCACAGAGAAATCCGGGAAAAGAGCCTTCCTGGAAGAAGGAACCCATTCTTGGCAAAAAACCCAAAGATGAGTGTGAGCATGTGTCTAGGCCAGCGTGGTTGGGATCGTGTGGGCTCAGGGGAGAGCAGAGATATGGGCAAGGCCTGGCCACGCTGGATCTTTCAGACCTTGCTGAGCGCCTACTGAGAAGGCATGGTCAGCCTGGTTACCACCCCGCCTTTTTTTTTACCAGTGAGAAAGACAAGGCTTGGAAGGGTTGAGTGGCATGCCCAAGTCAAATCAAGACTAGAACTCAGTAGCAAACATCAAGTTGTGCACGTTAAATATATATTGTTTTTACTTGTCAATTTTACCTTAATACGAAAGCTGGAGGGGAAAGGAAAGACTGGAACTCAGGTCTTCTGACACCTCGGTTAGGACTTGAGAATACCTCTCAAGCCAGGGCTTTCTGTTTCACTCTCTTGAGTTTCCCAGTCTTTAAACTCAGATTACGTTTGAGCGTAACATATAAATTGATATATAATTCTGAAACTCAGTGACGTGCCATCTCTAGTTGTTAATTTTAGAGACTTTTTAGTAAATGTTAAAACAACCATTCCTTGGCTAATTGAATTATTGCAACTTGTTATTTGGTTTACCCTTTGGGTCTCTTTACTTTCAAAATCTAGAATTTAATAATAAAATACTGAGATTAATTGTATGGCTATGCTACTGGAGGTGGTGCATTTCTTGATTTATAAGGCATATTAATTTTTTTAGCAGTTTCACAGTATATGTTAGAAAATTGTAGTCTTTTGGTTGGCATATAGCACAAGCAAATATTTGTATACTATAGCATCTGGGGTATTTACTTAAATTGCTTTTTTGGAAAATAATTCACTGGAAAGTCCAAAAGGCATTTACTGTGTATAACTTTCTGCCACGGTTTTTTTCATTGCTCTGTTGTTGGCTCCTTTGATATAGGAGACCATGTTTCCATTAAATTGCTGCCTTACTGGAGTGAAATATGTTTAGGTTCTGATTTGTGCACTAACATTAAATCAGAGGAGTAGATTACTAAATTAGAGGAGAAATAGCAATAAAGACTTAGGCTGTAGATATTAACCATAAAGTTACTTTAATATTAATTTAGGTTTAAATGTGGCTTGGTGTTCTGCCATCCTCTTGACTCTAAAATTTCTATGCTGTTTCTTGTCAGTTTACAAAAGAAAAAAATGTACAGTATTATTTCTAAAAGCAGAGTCAGTTTGGGGGGAGGGTTTGTGAGTTCAAATAATGAAATAAAAAATGTTCAGACAAAATTAGAAGTTGCTTTAGGGCATAATCAATATAGCATTTTAACAAGCTTCGTGTATTTGGAAGACATGTATTGTGTAAGGTTCTCAAACATGCTGATTCTGTTACGCCTGCTAGCTGTAGCAGCAAAACGTAGCAGTATACTTAGTCAATAAACATAAAGCTCCGATTAAACCATAATTAAGTTTTCAGGAAAGCTATCTAAAAACTATGAAAATATATATATTTACATTTCTCAGCAATAAAATGTACAGCTACTGAAACTTCAGAGTGGTAGGAAAAATTTAGTGGTAGGTAGATGTATCAGATAACATTTGGAATGAATTTTTACCACAAATACATATATATACCAAATTAAGTTTCTGTACACCGCTTATTTCTTCTTCCTTTTAACTTGTTTTGAAGGTATTCTTAGTGTTGCAGAGTATAACAGCTGGGGTAAGAGACCAAAGGGCAAATGAAAAGTTCCCCTGCTTCCCTGGAAACCTTAGTGAAGTGTTCCCAGGCCCTGCCTGCCTGCGCACGCTCAGCGCAGGAGGTGCTCAGAGTCGTGGTGGCTGCGTCTCTCCCACACCCGGCCGCCTCACCTGCCCAGGGCAAATCCCCCAGCAGCACGGACTGGAGCTGCGTGGAGTGGGCATCACCACTGAAACGCAATACTTGCTTATTTCTTAATCCCTTCCTAGTAAATAATTACATTTTGGTTCTGGGAGGAGAGCTACGGTAAACAGACTATGTGCAAGGGTAAGGATTCCTGCTGGCATTTTCTAGCAAAGTATGACTACAGTTACACTTTTTATTTTTTTGTGCTGGGTGCTTACATCTTACAGATGACCCGTATGAACAAGCCAGCTGTCTTTCTTCTTTCCTCCTTCCTTGGAACTTGTAATATTTGAAGTAACTGACTTAATCCAATGTCAAAAATGTCACTTCACTGTGTGATTCTCCAGAGATTATATCTGTGGATTTTTTCATTGCCCATGATTTTGAGAGTGTTATTTTTGTGTATTTAAATCAGTGGAATCTTGTTGGTGCTTTAGCTGCTGGTCTCTGTAAGGAAGTTAGTTTTCCCTTCCGACACAGACCCTGCTTCCTCTGTCCTCCCATTAATCTTGCTTTAAAAATATGTGTGACATTGTTAAGCCGCAATCTCTTGAATGGATTGGAAAACACCACCTTTTCTCGAGTAACCGCAGAGGCTATAAAGCAAAATTTTGCTTAATTTTTGAAGAGGATATTCTAATATAGTTTATGTATTCTTGGAAGTCATTAAAGGTATCTCAAAAAAATTGTGTAATTACGTTTAGAATCCAAATACTTTATGTTTGTTGTCCAAAATATAGATCCTCAACATAGAGGCACAATGCCCTCCCTGTGCAGGGAAGTCACTCAAATTCCTGCTTGTTTTGGGGTTTAAATATGACTATTCCCAGATGGTGGAAGTTACAATGGCAGTTTGAGTGTTCAGTTTTTAAGTTCAAAGAAATAGCCCTTTTTGGTTCGTTTTGACCCTAGTCATGGTATGCCCATTTCATGAAGTCTGTTATGCACAAAAGTGCACAAAATGAAGATAAAGTGCCTCTCTTCAGCCTGACAAAAGCTATTCCTTTGCAGAATGGTAGCTGCAGCGAAAGTAAATAAATGAATGGACAGCAATCACAGCCTAGTTGATGAAACTCTTCAATTAAAGCACAGGCATTTACATGGTGTAATTTCCCTAAATTGCCAATGAGCCCCTTTAGACACAACCAGTGTTCAAATTGATTTCAGCATTGATTTTGGCTGAAGCTGATAAATTTCTGCTTGTTAGTTAAAGTAATTTTGCAGAAGACTTTGTACTGCAGTATCGAAGTGTTCATTTAGCTGATGGTTAAAAGAGGAGTTATTTACCGAGGCCTCTACTGTTGTTCTGAGATGGGGCAATTCCCCGATCATCTTTTACTTTTAATTTTTTAGGCTTCAGTATACCAATCAATAGGTGATTGAAACTGATTAAAACTTATCCAACCAGCTGCCTATGGCAGTTTAATTAGAAGCTGGATGATTCTTAAATTAAAGTTGTCTTATTTTCATTGCATAGCCATCTTACAGAAGAGTAAGGGACTAACAATGCTGAAAACTTCAAGTTTGGCTTTGTTAAGGTATCTCGCAAATGTTAACTCAGCTATTTCTAAAGGCAACTTGAAAATGTATTCAGAGTATTTTGCCTTTATGGAGATTAGAAGTAATAATATACTTACTTGTGAGCCAAGGAATTTTTTTTTCAGGCAAGGGGTAAGCTGTACTATAATGAGATATATGAAAGAACAGCTCTTTGTGGTTGTGTAACTTATTTCACAAACAGGATGAAGGCTTGAGCTTAGTTTGTACACACTGCGGTACAAGGTGAGACTGGCCTTCACAGTTTCCTCCCATGCGTCTCTCCCCTAAACACCATTAGCTTCGACTTTATATTTTTCTGTTTTGAGGTCTGGATTAAAATGAATCTCTAATGAATTAAAAAAAAAACAAGTATCTTCATATAATTACATGTTGACTTTTCAGCAATATTGTGGGCAGGGTTACAGAAGAGAGATTGTTCCTTTTTTTCCCCAGGGAAGCTTCCTCATACTCATTTTCTTTAGTGTGGGACAGTTTCTTGAGTTTTTAATGGAAATGGGTTAATATTTCTGTCATAGGGGACATATTATGCCTGGTACTACAGGGAAGAAGGGAATAAATGGCTCACTTTTCAGAGGTGCATTTACTCTTTGACCCACTGGGGTCCTATTTGGTGTTCTAGGAGAGGTGATTTAGTAAATTGTACTCTTGTGGCTGAAAAAGTTAATGCAACTCTGAAAAGTGAGTCACTCAATCGATTCTTCCTATTGCTTTTTAAAAATCAACACTGACCATATTCAGAGAACCTTGAAGACAACTGGAGTCAGAGGATCTAGAAGCAGCCAGTTTATATGTTCACAGGGGCTTATGGGGACAGGCATTGGATTTGACTGCAGAGAACTTGAACCTCCTTCCCACTCCCATGCTTACCAGGTAAGAATCCTGAAGCAGTTGTTAATGTCACCAAGCCTTCCTGTCCTTACCTGCCAAGTGGGGGTAATAAGAATATCTACCCTACACGTGATTTTGCAAATCAAGTAGCTTCTCTCTATAAAAAAATCTTTTTATAAACTATAAAGCACAATAGAATATTAATTATTAGTAGAAGGAAGTGTTTTCTTAAATATTTTATTTATTTTAAATTTTTTTAGAGAGAGGGTAAAGGAAGGAGAAAAAGGAGAGAAACATCAAATGTGTGGTTGCCCCTCATGTGCCCCCATGTGTCCCTGGGTTGCAGGGACCTGGCCTGCAACCCAGGCTTGTGCCCTGACTGGGAGTTGAACTGGCGACCCTTTGGTACACAGTTTGGCATTCAGTCCACCGAGCCACAGAAGCCAGGGCAGAAGCATTTTGAAAAAGACATTTTTGTACCTGATTTTGGAAAGTGATATATTATTGGCTTTCCACCAAGAAACTGTGAGCAGAGATTACATTATAGTGAAAACACTTCAGGAGAAAAATTGCCTAGCTAGTTAATCCTCAAGGTATTCCTATTTTCCCTACATGTGTTTCCTAACTCCTACATTTCTTTCTTTCATTCTTCAGGCTTTTATTTCTTGTCTCTGTTTTTCCCATTACATTTTTTCAGAACCTTTGATAAGGGATCACTATGAGGCTAGCTTCCTTGGTCTCAAAGGTATTTAGACCATATATTAAAAGACATCACTCTAGTTGGTGTGGGGAGTGTTAAAGGCTTGAACCAGGCCCATCAGTTTATGGAAGAAATATGTAGGCAGTGATGACCACATTAACTTTGAGACAGGTGTGGGAATAAAAAGGGAAGTATAACCAGAGTAAATAGAAAGAAGAAGACATGGTAAAATGTATAGTTATAGTAGCTTTCCTCTCATTGGAAATCTTTCTGACCCAGCCAGGTTCCTCCCTCATATCACATGTCAGGTTGGTTTGTAGGCCCTAAGTATGATCACCACCTTGAGAGAGTTGTTAATACCTGTGACCTAGTAACATGTTTGGTTTGACACTTAAACTATCTGCAGGGGTGGGGGGTGTTGGTTAGCAACAAATTATTTTGCAATCAGTAGTCAAGCATCTGTAATGGGTTTTTTATGCAGAAAGAAGGTTGGCATAGGCTGTTATTTGAACTAGTACAGTCTACATAAAGACATCTTTCTACAACTGCTGTTTACTTTGGATTTCCTATTTTAACAGCTAGAGCCTGGCTAATGTGTTTATCTATTATGGAAGGCAACAACTGTCAGTGTTGATTTCCCTGAAACTGTTTGAATTCTGTGGATGGCTATTTTAGTGTGTAACATATTGGTAAAATCCACCCCAAAGAAACCTGCGAAGAGAACAAATCTCTAAAACGATCAAAGCAATAAAGCAAGTTTTTCATTAACTGAACCACAGCTAGTCTGCATTCGGTTACTGAAAACATGTTGTTGCATTAAAAGATGACATGGGGATGTTAATTAATCTCACAAGATAACAAAAAGTTTTTGTTTTGTTTACATGTGTATGTATATACTCACAAGCATTTATGCACTTTTATAAGGCAAAGAAGGATACTATTGGTTTGGCGTAGGCTTCAGAATTGTTCAGCCTTCTAATCTTTTGGTAAAATGGAATACAGCTGACTCTCAGGTTCCTTACTTTAAATAGGAGACTCAAAATGTATCACCTCTGATGAATGACCCACAGACATGGACAACGGTGTGGGGATTGACTGTGGGAGCTGGGGATGTGGGCTGGGCAGAGGAGGGCAAAGGGAGAAAAATGGGACAACTGTGATAGAATAACACTAATTTTTAAAAAATGTATCACCTCATGCTGGGTATTTATCTCCTAGTGGTGCATTTAGCCCTTTAATGTCTATCATCTCCTTTCTTTTTGTCTTAATTTTCTTTTGTGCCAAGGCTATAAAGTGTTGGAATGGAAAAAGACTTTCATTGGTTATTCTAAATTTGCATAAAATCAGAGTTACTTTTGGGGGGGAATAAAATGTGATCTTACGAGCAAGAAAACAGCATCTGTAAGTATGGAAACCAATGATCTTATATCATACTGGCTTTAATGGATACCATATCTTTGTAATAAGGAAGTAGATTTGATAATTAAATCTCAGTATGGCCAACTCTTTCCATACTAACAAGAATTAAGAATTGCATAAATAACTAAAGTGGATAACTAGTCAGAAATCTTATTTTCGACCATGGTTTCTCTGCTCCCAATCAAACCTTTTGTCGTAACGAATCAGGTCTCAGAGAGGTTTCTCTTTCACCCGTCTGCTTTCCTTTGTCCTGCCTCCGGCGGGCATCCTGCATGGCATTCAGAGAACAGATAATCAGGGGATTCACAAGCTGTCAGATTTTTGCCTGAAAAACAGAGAACTGATTTCATCACTTAGGAGAGCCATTACTATCTCCGAAGCAAGCCAGTAACACAAATGCATTTGTAACTTCTGTTTACTTTACAACCGCCTTTGCCTACCGTCTTTCTTGCCTCGAACCTGTTCTCTAAGAGATCTCTAAGAGATCCAGGGAGCAAAATAAACATCACATTCTTTCCTGCTTACTTAGAATAAGACCATTCCTTTCTAATTATTGGTTATTTC
The DNA here is from genome assembly GCA_004027735.1 of Carollia perspicillata. Taxonomy (NCBI): domain Eukaryota; kingdom Metazoa; phylum Chordata; class Mammalia; order Chiroptera; family Phyllostomidae; genus Carollia; species Carollia perspicillata. The sequence goes on from PVKM010006228.1 coordinate 44,692, forward strand.
TTAAGCCAGCCCCTAACTATTCCTTTCACCATTTTAGTAACTGGATTATTAGGTTTCCCATTCATTTAGAGAATTGTCCAACAATTGATAGCACTCTATAAATAATTTGTACAGTAATTGCGTCCCTCTGTTCACGAACCTTCTCCGAAGTATGTTATGTGAGAAGTAGAACTTAAGTCAGTGGCATTTCCCCTACATGGTATGCGAATGAATTGCCCGGCTCCCTTCCCAGGACGGGTGTTCCGTGTTCTCGTTTTGCCGTTGGGATTGAGAGTCATCATCCACACAGTTACTCTTGAGGTTCTTG
>PVKM010006229.1:0-45003 GCA_004027735.1 Carollia perspicillata
GTGCCAGCCCCTGGGGTGCTGCGACCCTGTGCAACACACCACATGAGACCTGAACTGCCTCCGCTCTCTTGCCTTGAGGGAGGCACAGGCCAGGGAAGTTCCTCAGTTCCAGGGGCACAGGCAGCCTCAGGCACTGGGGCTCCACAGATGGAGCTCTCCCTGCATGACCATCTGGAGTGGTCTGGCAGTGTACCCCAGACCCTGAAACACAGAGAAAGCTGTGGGGTGATGGTGACTCAGGAACCCACAAATTTGTGTGAGAAAGAGAAAGAGCATGCTCGAAGATGGAGACCTGTTCGTATAGCCGCCGTGGGACTGAAAAGGACAGATAAGATGGGGCAAGGTATCTGGACACTGACTGTGGTCCTGGGGGTGGCTGACTTTCTGTATTTTGAAGAGGTTGACTCAGAGCAGGAATGCTTCCAGTCCCCCTCAAGTTTGGATAATGAAAACCTCTTTCCTTCCCCACAAATCTTCATGTTATGCTTATACACAGCAGCAGGTGGCAGGGCACCGGGCTGCCCAGTTCCAAAATAACTTCAAATTTGAGGTACATGCACATTAAAAATATCTCTTCATAAGTGCAACTGGTAACCAAAGCAGTTTTGGTGAGAAGAATTAACATGGATTCAGGAGTAAAGGTTTGATCCCACTTGGTTCACATGACTCCTCCAGGAGTCCTTCTATTCTTCATGGATAAATGAGGAGGTTGAACCAGGCTTGTCTTCTGTCCTCTGAGTGGCTAAGCTCGGCTCTTTGAAGCCATCTGTCAGGAGTCACCAGCAGCCCTGACTCATCTGTTCTTCCTCTCTGTCATCTGTGACCAAAGTCTAGCTCTTATTCTTATGTTCCATTTTATTTGCATCACAGTCTCCTTAGAAGTCGTAATTACCTTTGTTTACAGAGGCTTACATCGGATACATAGCAACTATGGAAGTCTTCTCCTTCTTGTAGTTCTCATACTCTTCCAACTTCATTTTATTTCCCTTTGTTCTCCCTAAATTGGTTCCATCATTTCTTCCTTGTTGAGTACTTCTTCCTGATGAAGGATATTGGATTGCCTTGAGCAGAGTTGTTCTTAGTATCTTTTCACCTTCTGCAAGAGCAGATACTCCTGTTATTTGTAGCACATGGGACCTATGAACACCAAGAATTCCTGCTTAGCCCTGATCTTTCGAATTTTACAACTTCTGAACCTTCTGTGGAAGGTGAGTGATTGGACAAGGTGTCACCACACATTCTGATGCTCACACACAGGACACCCAGAAGACTCAACACAGAATCTCTTCCTCGAGAAAATCTCTCATCTCTCAAAGGTATCCAAGAACAAACTGTACCTTGTTCACATGCATCTCTGCCTGTTCACAAGACTCTGAATTAGCAAAGCCTGTCTATCTGAAGGTAAACTATACTCAGCCCCAACAATTTCAGCTGGTTCAGTTTCCAGGGCTGACTTAATAACATGCACAGGAAATAAATGTGCATTTTTGCATATACAACAAGGTATGTGACTCCATATTGCAGAAAGAAACATTCTCTGATAATGATTCATTTTTGAGCAGTGGTAGAGAGTCAGCCTTGTCACAAGTGAAGGTGTTGCAAGATAAACACTTTGGGGGATCCACAAGGGAGGATGAGGTCTGGTGGTAAAATTTATGTGGGTAAAAATAGAAAGCTGCCCTGAGGTTCTCAATGTCTCATCACCATCTGTCCCCCTGTGAAAGAAGTCCAACCTTATCTTCGTCAGGACCAGAGATAGGAGAAATTTCCAGAGATTCTGTACCATGCCGAAGTTTAGTCCATATCAAAGCTTAGTCCAGTCCCCCGTTGTGCTCTGAATGGCTGGCATCGCTGTATCCAGTACCCAGGCTTGGCTTGGAGCCTCCTTGAAGTCCATGCAGCAGCCAGCTGTGTGGCTGCTAGGACCACATAGTTACTATGTGCAGAGAATGCAAACAAACGGGGCAAATGCATGTGAGAGAGAGAGAGGCATTCTTTGTTAAACTGATTTATATTATCTCGGGTTTGGGAAGAACTAGGTGTTTCTTCAAAACAACCAATCAACTTCCCAAGCTTTCATGGGCTTCTGATGGGTCTACCAGCTAACCAATCTATTTCTTAGATCTTCCAGAGTCTGTGCCCCTTATCCAATCTGATCTATTTCCCAGGCTAGACAGGCCTCTATGGTCCCCATTTTGGCTCCTATTGCACATGGATTTACCTCCCCCCATAGTCTGGGCAAGAGGACCAGGGAGATTAAAAAGCTGGTCCATCCTCCCTATATGGGGGAGGGCGGGGTTTTAATACCTTTTGTGGGGCAATGCTGTGATCCCTTGGAGTGTGTGAAGTTGTAGCTTTCTGGTTAAGCAGATTTATGCTCCCTGGTTGATTATGCTTAATAATGTCTGATTTCCTTTGCCTCCTTTCTTTATTAACATCTAGCTACCTATGCTAACAAAGGGTTAAAATCAAACAGGTGTCATGAGAGACTGGTGTATGAGACTTGACGCTTAATTCCCCAGAAAGAAACCCTCAACTGAACTTGACTAAGATTATTTTTCCCCTTTGGATTGAAAACTGGAGATTTTTATTTCAATATCTAAATGTAACACTTTTTCATCATATGATTAATAAGATTAAAATAAAATATTCACCAATTAATGCCAAAGTGGACATTTCTAGTATTTATGAAAGAAAAAAACTATGAGAAATGCAAAATACTTCAAATTTCTGTTCTTCTCCAAGGTACCTTACTATCATATATTATCTACTATCAAGGTGCCTTACTATCATATATTATCTACTATCATAGATAATATAAAAATGACAATCAGCACGCGCCCCTCAGAAGACCCGGAGCCTGCACCAGTAAACCCAGAGTGAGCGTGCGCACGCATCTGGAGACCTGGAGCGCACATCTGTAAACCCGCCCCTCAGCCTGCTGCAGCCAGCAAAAACAGAAAATCTGGTTTAGCCAGTTTGAAACCAGCAAGAGTTTTGTTGTTGTTGTTGTTGTTGTTGTTGTTGTGTTTTAGTTTCTTGTTTGGTTAATTTTTAAGTAATTTTTTTATTTTTAAATTTTTATTATTTTTTATCTCTCAATTCCTTTTGCTTCTTTTTCCTTCTTTCTTGTTTTATTCCTTCTTCCTTTCTTTCGAATTTTATCTCTTCTACCTTCCTTAGTCCGTTTTTTTTAAATATTCACAAATGAGACAAAAAAACCCAGAACTGAGAAAAGACCAGAGTTGGACCCAAAGAGGGGGCATCCCAACAGCTGAGACAGAAACAAATTTTGCTTTGCTATTACAGAGAACCTGCAAGATATTGCATATTTGTATTATTATTTTTTCATTATTTTTACATCTTTTATTGGAATGATATTTTTGTATTCCTCTTCTTTCTGTTTAGTCTTCTTTGCTTGGCTGGTTATATTGTATAGTTTGACAGGTTTCCCTTGTTCTCTCATTCATAGTGTATTGCTAATTTACTGTCCTTCACTTCACCTGTGTTCTATTAGCACACTACTGAAGGTCCAATACTCCCTATTCTTGGTATCTACATCTCCTAGGTTCTGTTATATGGTTGCTGCTCTAATATTATTGTAAATAATAGCTGTTCCATACAATTGTAAATACTTCACAACACCCCTCCCAGATCTTAGCCCATGTCACAGCCTCTTGAACGCTATTACTGTAGTGGTTAACTCTATTCTCTCACACACTACACCTATTTGCTATCCTTTATTCTCACCTTACCTCAGAATCTGAACTCCCACAACCTCACTGCTTTCTAGATCCAACTTAAAATTCTTCCCTCCCCAACAAGAATCTTTCCTTCTTTCCATCCTTTCTAAAAGGTGGTTAGTTGGGCAGAAGATAATAGTTAACAATATACATAGCCAAAGGATCTCCTATCTCTTCTCTACTGGCTGCTACTGTAAATAACATAGAATACTCTCTTGCTGTCTTAAACCATTTTGCCTCCCCCTCCAACTGATCACAAAAAAGAGTAGGTGGTAGCAGTGACACCAGGAAACCTGAAGGAGACTGCATCACTGAATCTCACAGGTATTCTACCACAGAAGTTCACACCATAAACCCAGGGAGCCAGAACAGATCAATTTAAGAAGGTGAGGCTAACAAGAAGAGTCTCACAAAGAATGAGAAGACAAAGAAACAATCCCCAAATGAAAGGAGAGAAGGAAACCTGAGAAAGAATGCTAAATGAAATAGAGGCAAGTTAGCTATCAGATATTGAATTCAAAGAACTGGTTATCACAGAGTTCCATGAGCTCACAATAAACTACCAGAAACTACAGGGGAATTTCAATGAACTCACTGCACACTGTATCAACATGAAAAAGGAAATAGAAACTATCAACAAGGGCCAAGAGGAAATGAAGAACACAATATCTGAACTGAAGAACACAGTAGAAGGAATCAAAAGCAGGATTGATGAAGCAGAAGATTGCATAAGCGAGCTGGAGGACAAAGTAGAAAAAAACACCCAGAAAGAGCAAGAAAAGGAAGAGAGGCTCAGAAAGAATAAAGAGGGATTAAGAGAAATACAAGACAATATGAAATGTAATAATATCCAGATAATAGAGATACCAGAAGGAGAAGAAGAAGAAAAAGGGATAGAAAACCTATTTGAAAAAGTAATGATGGAAAACTTCCCTAATTTGATGAGAGAAAAAGTCACATAAATCCAGGAAACACAGAGAGTCCCAAGCAAGAGGAACCCAAAGAGAACCACTCCAAGACACATCATAATAAAAATGGCAAAATTCCAAGACAAAGAGAGAATCTTAAAGGCAGCAAGAGAGAAAAAGGAAATAACATACAAGGAAGCCCCGATAATGTTAGCAACTGACTTCTCAATGAAAATGCTCCAAGCCAGAAGAGAATGGCAAGAAATATTCCAAGTAATGAGAACCAGAGAATTACAACCAAGCATACTTTACCCAGCAAGACTCTCAATCAAGATAGAAGGCCAAATGAGGCACTTTCCAGACAAAAGAAGTCTAAAAGAATACACCTCCACAAAACTACTCATCAACACATGCTAAAGAGACTGTTTTAAGGAAAAGAAGGAAAATAGAGAGAGAAAGAAAGAGGACCACAGGTACAAAAATGACAATGAATAAGTACCTATCCATAATAACGTTAAATGTAAATGGATTAAATGCTCCAATTAAAAGACATAGAATAGCTGAATGAATAAGAAAGTATGACCCACACATATGCTGCCTAAAAGAGACCCACCTCAGGACAAAAGACCTAAACAGATTGAAATTAAAGGGCTGAAAACAGATTTTCCAAGCAAACAGACAGGGGGGGAAAAAGCTGGGGTAGCAATACTCATTTCAGACAAAATAGACTTCATAAAAAGGGCCATAATAAGAGACCCAGAAGGTCACTTCATAATACTCAAGGGAAGAATCCACCAAGAAGACATAAACATTGTAAATATATATGCACCCAACATAGTAGCACCCAAATACATCAAGAAAATCTTAGAGGACTTCAAGAAGGATATTGATAGCAACACAATTATAGCAGGGGATATTAACACCCCACTGTCAAAAATGGACAGATCTTCCAAACAAAATGTCAAAAAGATATTGTGACATTGAACAAAGCCCTAGATGAAATTGACTTAATTGATATATAGAGAGAGCCCTGCATCTGAAAGAAGCTAAATACACATTATTTTCAAATGCACATGTAATATTTTCAAAGATAGACCACATGATAGGACACAAGCCTCAACAAATTCAAGAAAATTGAAATCATACCAAGCATTTTCTCTGACCACAAGGGACTGAATTTAGAAACCTACCCCAAAGGGGAAAGCCCCAAAACTCAAAATCATAGATATTGAATAGCATGCTATTAAACAATGAATGGGTCAAGAATGAAATTAGGAAAGAAATAAAAAAGTTTCTGGAAACAAATGAAAATGAATTCACAATAACTCAGAATTTATGGGAAACAGCAAAAGCAGTCCTGAGAGGGAAGTTCATAGCAATACAGGCCTAACTGAAAAGGATAGAAATATTTCAAACAAACAACCTAACCCTACACTGACAAGAACTCGAGAACAACAAAAAAGACAGCTCAGAGCTAGTAGAAGAAAGGAAATAACCAAGATCAGAGCACAATTACATGACATAGAGACTAAAACCACAGTTCTATGGAACAATGAATCCTGGAGCTGGTTCTTTGAGAAGACAAACAAAATCGACAAGCCTTTAAGCAGGCTCATCAAGAAAAAAAAAGAGAGGACCCACATAAACACAATCAGAAATGAAAGAGGAGAGATTACAACTGACACCAGAGAAATACAAAGGATTGTAAGAAATTACTAAAAGGAGCTATATGCCAAGAAATTTGAAAACCTAGGTGAAATGGACAAATTTCTAGAAAAATATAATCTCCCTAAACTCAGTGAAGAAGAAGAAGAAAGCCTGACCAGACCAATGACAGCTGATGAAATTGAAGCAGTAATCAAAAAACTCCCAACACATAAAAGTCCTGGACCAGATGGCTTCACAGGAGAATTCTACAAAACATTTAAAGAAGAGCTAACCCCTATCCTTCACAGACTATTTGAAAAAATCCAAGATGGAAGACCCCCAAACTCTTTTTATGAAGCCAACATCATCCGAATGCCAAAACCAGATAAAGACACAACAAAGAAAGAAAACTTCAGGCCAACACCGCTGATGAACATAGATGCTAAAATCCTCAACAAAATATTGGCAAACCACATCCAACAATACATTAAAAAGATCATACACCATGACCAAGTAGGATTCATCCTTGGGATCCAAGGATGCGAGGATGATTCAACATTTGCTTATCATTAAAAGTAATATATCACATAAACAAGAGCAAAGATAAAAAACACATGATCATATCAATAGTTGCAGAAAAAGCATTTGATAAGATTCAGCACCCATTTATGATAAAAACACTCAGCAAAGTGCAATAGAGGGAGAATACCTGAACATAATAAAGGCCATATGTATAGGATACCTACAGCCAACCTCATACTCAATGGGAAAAAACTAAAAGCTTTTCCACTAAGATCAGGAACTAGACAAGCTTGTCCACTTTCACCACTTCTATTCAATATAGTATTGGAAGTCCTAGCCACAGCAATCAGACAAGAAAAGGAAACAAAAGACATCCAATTGGAAAGGAGGAAACAAAACTGTCATTGTTTGCAGGTGACATGATAGTATACATAAAAAATCCTATAAACTCCACCCCAAAACTGCTCGACCTAATAAATGAATAAGGAAAAACAGCGGGATACAAAGTCAATATCCAGAAATCAAAGGCATTTCTGTATACCAACAATGAAACAGCAGAAGCAGAAATCAAGTAAAAGAAATTCCATTCAATATAGCAAAAAGAAAAATAAAATACCTAAGAATAAACCTAACCAAAGAGGTAAAAGACCTATATACAGAAAACTACACAACACTGAAGAATGAAATCAAGGAAGACATGAACAAATGGAAACATATACTGTGTTCATGGATTGGAAGAATTAACATCATCAAAATGTCCATAGTCTCCAAAGCAATTTACAGATTCAATGCAATACCTATTAAAGTACCAATGGCATACTTCACAGACATAGAACAAAAACTTCAAAAGTTTATATGGAACCATAAATGACCCTGAATAGCTGTTGCAATTTTGAGAAAAAAGAGAAAGTAGGAGGGATCACAATACCTGATACCAAACTATATTACAAGGTAATACAGTAATCAAATCAGCCTCATACTGGCATAAAAACAGACACATGGACCAGTGGAACAGAACACAAAGCCTAGAAATAAACCCAATGGTTAATTAATATTTGACAAAGGTGGCAGCAACATAGAATGGAGTAAATATAGCCTCTTCAACAAGTGATGTTGAGAGAACTGGACAGCTACATGCAATAAAATGAAACTCGAGCACCAACTTACACCATACACAAAAATAAATTCAAGGTGGATAAAAGATTTAAATATAAGCTGTGACACCATTAAAGTCCTAGAGGAGAACATAGGCAGGAAAATCTCAGATACTTCACGCAGCAACATTTTTACTTATATCTCCCCTAGAGCAAGGGACATAAAGGAAAGAATAAACAAATGGGATCTCATCAAAATAAAATGCTTCTGCATGGCTAAAGAAAACAGTATGAAAATAAAAAGAGAACCAACCATATGGGAAAACATATTTGCTAATGATACCTAAGACAAGGATTTAATCTCCAAAATATACAAAGAACTTACATGACTCCACTCCAAGAAGATATGCAATCCAATTAAAAAAAATGGCAAAGGACTTGGACAGGCATTTCTCCAAGAGGACATCCAGAGGATTCAGAGACACATGAAAAGATGCTCAATATCACTAGCCATCAGAGAAATGCAAATTAAAACCACAATGAGATACCACTTTACACTGATCAGAATGGCCATCATAAACAAAGCAACAAACAAGTGTTGGAGAGGTTGTGGAAAAAAGGGGACCCTAGTTCACTGTTGATAGGATTGCAGACTGGTACAACCACTATGGAAAACAGTATGGATTTTTCTCAGAAAACTAAAAATGGACGTGCCTTTTGACCCAGCAATTCCACTGCTAGGATTATATGTTAAGAACCCTGAAACACCACTCCGAAAGAACCTATGCACCCCAATGTTCATAGCAGCACAATTTACAATAGTCAAGTGTTGGAAGCAACCTAGGTGCCCATCAGTAAATGAATGGATCAAAAAACTATGGTACATTTATACAATGGAATTCTATGCAGCAGAAAGAAAGCAGGAACTCCTGCCCTTTTGATGGCATGGATGGAACTGGAAAGCATTATGGTAAGTGAAATAAGCCAGATGGTGAAAGACAAATACCATATGATCTCACCTTTAACAGGAACCTAAACAACAAAACAATCAAACAAGCAAAATATAATCAAAGACAATGAAAGAGAGAACAGGCTGACAACGTCCAGAGGGGGAGGGGAGGGAATTTCAGGTGTAAAGGGGAACAAGTATAAAAGACACATGGACAAAAACAAGGGGGTTGGAAATGGGAGGGAGGTGGAGAGGGCTGGATGGGTGGGCTGGGATGGGAGTAAAGGACAGAAAACTGTCCTTGAACAACAATTAAAATAAAATAAAAAAAATGACAATCAAAGCACCTGTCCCCTGGGATAACAAGATACTTGCCAGGCCATCCAACAATCATAGCTGTTTTCATTAAAGACTTAACACTGAGTCTCAGTTTTTAAATATGCATGCTACATGAACAATAATCAGAAGTCTACTTTCCTCAGCTTCTTTTTTAATATTTCCCTTTGCTCATGGATAGATTATTCTCCCCAGTTGCATTCTGATCTCTACCTTGAACAATCCACAAAACTCTCCTGAGCTCCCCCCTTGAGTGAACTATTCCCTTTTCTACAATGTGTTTTTTAAAGATGTTATTTATTTGTTTTTAGACAGAGGGGAAGGGAGGGAGAATGAGAGGGTGATAAACATCAAAGTGTGGTTGCCTCTTGTGCGCCCCCCACTGGGGACCTGGCCAGTAACCCAGGCATGTGCTCTGACTGGGAGTTGAACTGGCGACCCTTTGGTTTGCAGGCTGGCACTCAGTCCACTGCGCCACACCAGCCAGGGGACTGCAAAACGTTCTTTTTTATTTTTTCTTAATGTAGGTGCTGACTTCTTTTTTTTTTTAATTTTATTTTAATTGTTATTCAAGTACAGTTTTCTGTCTTTTACTCCCATCCCAGTCCACCCCCTCCAGTGCTTCCCACCTCCCTCTCATTTCCACCCCCCTTAGTTTTTGTTCATGTGTCCTTTATACTTGTTCCTATGATCCCTTCCCTTTTTCTCCTGAAATTCCCTCTTCTCTCCCCTCTGGTTACTGTCATCCTGTTTCCTATTTCAATGTCTTTGGTTATATTTTGCTTGCTTGTTTGTTTAGTTGCTTAGGTTCCCGTTAAAGGTGAGATCATATGGTATTTGTCTTTTACCGCCTGGCTTATTTCACTTAGCATAATGCTTTCCAGTTCCATCCATGCTGCTGCTTTCTGAATCTCAGCATCTTGGAAAAGGGAATGACAAAGGTGAAATTATTGCAACCAATCATTTTTAGATAAAGTTGAATATCTTCCAGCTGCTCTAAACTGATTTTCTTTCCCCCCTTGAAAAATTAACAGAAAGGAGTTAGAAAACATTCAGGGGATTGAAATGATACCAAAGTGAGGAGCACTTTTTGGAGGTAATCATATATAAAAAAGCGGGCAGCTTGTAGGACTAGGGGTAAGTTGCTTATTCAGTTTTAATAACAACTCACTAGGCAGACTATGAAACCTCTGATTTTTTACATTAATACATGCCCTTGCTCTCTTGTATAAAGAATTCACTGTCATTTGTTGCATCCTTCCCACGATTCAGACACGGTTAAGGCCTCTCACAATGACGTTTAGAAGTGCCTGTGGTATGCATAGCCATCACCATGTTAAGAGAAATAACTTCCAAAGTCAGATTAGAGGGTAATAATGATAATAGTAATAAAATAATGTTATTTGAATATTATCACTTATTTCAAATGGGAGCTAAACGTATGTCATGCTTGCATTCTCTTCCATCTCTGATATTCTGAAGGCAACTAACTGGTTCCTATCTTCCTTAATGTATCTTCTAAGTATTTTTAAAATTTTTGGTAAAACACAAATAACCCAAAATTTGCTATTTTCATCATTTTAGGGCATACAATTTGATGGACTGAATTACATTTACAATGTTATGCCACCATCACCACTTTCTATTTCCAAAACTTTTCCATTGGCCCAAGCAGAGACTCTGTACCCATTCAGCGGTTACTCCATATGCTCCCTTCCAGCACCTGGTAACCTCTACTCCACTTTCTATCTTTATAAATTTGACTATTATAGAAATTCTGTGTAAGTAGCATCACAATATTTGTCCCCTTGTGTCTGACTTATTTCACTTGCATAATTTTTCAAGGTTCATCCTTATTGCAGCATGTGTCAGAAATGTATTCTTTTTATGACTGGATAATATTCCAGTGTATGTACAGTTGATCCTCGTTTTTCACAGCTTCTGTATTTGTGAATTTGCCTGTTTGTTAAAATTTATTTGAAACCCCAAAATCAGTACTTGTGGCTCTTTTGTGGTCAGAATTGGTATGGCAGAATTTGAATCACCTGATGCTGATGTTCCCAAGCTGAAGTTGAACTAAGAATGCTGCAATGAACAAGTATCTATTTGAGTCCCTGGTTTCAGTTCTTTTTGTTCTGTCCCTGGGAGTGGGATTGCTGGGGCATATGGTGATTGTATGTTTTAACTTTTCGAGGAACCATCACAGTGGTTTCTACAGTGGCTGCACCATTTTACATTCCCACCAGACTGCACGAGGGTTCCAATTTCTCCACATCCTCGCTGATATTTGGTCCATTCTGTTTTTTTAAAAAATAATCATAGACATTTTAGTACATGTACTGTGGTATCATATTGTAGCTTTGATTTGGATTTACCTAGTGATTAATGATGTGGTACATCTTCTCTTGTGCTTGTAGGCCATTTGGATATCTTCTTTGGAGTAATGTTCATTAAAATTTTTGTTCTTATTTTAATTGTTTTTTATCTTTTTATGGTTGAGTTGTATACTGTATATATGTAGGCAAAATGGAGTCAGCGAGGCTCCCTCACCCAGATATCCGGGGAACTGGGATATCCGGTTCCTTGGCAGTGTTTCTGTAACTGTGCTTCAGGCCCCACATGCACAGAATCAAGGTCCGTTATGTAACTAGTGATAGTGTACATAGGCACCCAGCCGGCGTGGTGTGCACTCAGTATATAAGGGAGTAGGGACTTCACGCAGTGAGACTCCTGGCTTGAGGCACTAGCGGGTGGCCCTACCCTAAAATAAAGGCAGGTCGGATGTCCCAATGGCTCCTTGTATTTTCTTCCTTCTGCCTGAAACCCGTGTGAACCTGCCCGGCCTTGCAGGACAGTGTACTATAACCTGATCAGATGTAAGATTTGCAAATATTTTCTTTTATTCTGTAGGTTGCCTTTCTACTTCCTTGATAGTGCCCTTTGATGCACAGAAGTTTTCCACTGTGGCCTCAGGTCACACCCTCAGTATTTTCAGTAGTGATTATGTCAGCCAGTATTTTTGCTTCTGCTTTTGTATCCCTTCCCTTCCTCAAGTCATCCTCTGCTCAGTTGTTAAATGGTATTCTTATAGATAAACCAGATTAAATCCTTCAATGTTTTCTCAAATCAATCACAAGAAAACCCAAGTTCATTAGGATAATATTTCAACTTCATTATCACATTAAACTTACAGCTGATGTTTCAGTGACAAACCAGAAATTATCCTTGCAGTCCAGGCACCATAGCACAGGCCCTGGTAGCTCTGACCCTTGTGCATGTGGTGCTCTGTGCCTGGAATACCTGTGTCCCTCCAGTCTTCAGCTATTAAAATTCTGCTTACCTGGACTTTAATGCAAGGTGCCACGATGAGCATAGATGTGTGAGAGAATACGTCACTGAGGAGGAATTAACTTAAGATATGTTAGCATGTTAAAAAGATAAGACAGTAAAAAAACATTGGGTCAATTTAATACTATCTCAGGAATGTAAGATAAAAAGGGAGCTCCATAAAGTGGCTCTCACATAATTAGGAATTTAGAACATTAATTTGACTTTCATGCAACAACAGTGTACATTAACTACTGTTAGTCTCATTAGGGGAAGAATGCCCAGGTGCCAAACAAACTAGTTTGGGACACCGAGCCTCTCTCTGTGTTCCTATGATATAGGAGGATGAGCAGCTTCATACAGACAGTGAGTCAGCTGTGGTACTGAGTGAACAGGTAGAGACTGCCCAGGGGGTGGTTTCTGGCAAGACTCTACGTGGAGTCAGGACAAAAATCTAAGTGTAAGTATGTATGTTAAGTCTGATTTGGGGAATTTCTGGGTTAGAATGGCTTCTCGTTTTTCTGAAGGGGCCCCTTTGTTGGTGACTATAAATAGACAAGTGCTAGCAGATTATTGCCACTTCATCTCTTCTTATCACTGCAAGGAATTGTTCTTGTATCGAGCAGGAGTATTACACGTTGAAGTAGAGTTGTAGCAGCAGGAATAGCCTGCTGTTTTAATTCAGGTGTTGCCAAACCTTTTTCTGTGAAGAACCAGATAAATGTTTTAAGCTTTGTGAATCAAGAGGCAAAATCAAGAACATTATATAGGTTTTCATATAATAGGAGGGAAAACAAAACTCGATGAAATTCAAATTATAATAACGAAAGTTGAGTACAAGTGTAATACAGGCCTACCAGTCAAAATAAAACTCTTGGGAATATTATTTCATTTAGCTGGTGTACAAAATTAGTGTTTCCTATCACCACATGGATTGGAAATGTTCATCTGTGAAAACCATTCTCAGCTGTGGGCCTTGCAAGAACAGGTGAGGGTCTGGTGGCTGCAGTTTGCCAGTCCCAACAGCTTAGCCAAACAGTTCTCTTGTTTCTGAGCACTGCCCAAAAGTGAAGCGGCCAAGAATTAAGAGTGGAGGAGGGTTGTCAACAAAAAGCTTTGTCCCAGCAGTTCCCAGCACCGCTCCACCACTACCTCTGTTCTCTTAGAAAAGACCCAAACCACTCAAACACAAATGTGCCAGCATTGCTCTTGTGTCATCTTTTCAGGGAGGCCTCTCTGACCACCCTATTTAAAGTCACAGTGCCCTCTCCCCACCAGTCGCCCCTGCTATGGAAAAGGTGGGCTGATTATCTTGCAATACCTGATTTATTATTGTGTTAGGTCTGCTTCGCAGGATTCAGATTCAGAACTCATCTTTGATTCTCTATTTACATGTCCGACTTTGTGTTTGGGAACCATTCGAACATAGCCAATAACAACATCTCTTTCCATGGACCTCCTAGAATTCATCCATTAGGGAGGTTTTAGAGAATCCACACTTGTATTGGTTAATATTTAAATGGATTTGACAAAAAAAATGCAGCTCTAGGGCTAAGGGAATTTGACAGGAAGGGAAGATAACACAGGAAGGCTGCTTTCCAACAGGACAGGAACCTGTCTTCTTAGTGGATAGAGAACCCTTTGGTCCACCTGAGCCTCTTGGAGCTTCTATTTCTTTCATCATGTGGTTTTGCTATTTTTATGTCTGGAGTCAATGTAGGAAACATCCAAACCTGTAAGGATTTTTATGAATTTATTGGAGCCAAACCGATGACAATTGCCAGGAAGCAAACCCTCAGTGGAGTGAAGAAGTGCTCTGGAAAATGGCAGTTTTGCACCTTATTTTATACACTACGATCAAAAGAAGGGGTGTAAGGGGGTTACATGACACCCACTGATGATAGATTAGGGAGGCGGGAGAAAGCAAAATGGGGAAACTCTGGGATTAGATTTTAAAAAAAGTAAAATGATAGACACATAGACACATACTTCTTTTACCTATGTGGATAAAGGATAGTTAACAATCAACAATTAATATGATAACAATGACAGGATTTCTGCCCTCAGCTCTGGTGCAGTGGTTGTGCCCAAGGGTTTTGGGAAAAGGGAAGTGATCTTGACATTCCAAAGCTATGTATGTTATCATTGATACGAAAAGACAATAGACAGACTCGGTTAAGGTAAAGATCGACTTTTGTCAGGGAAGAGTCTAGACTAGGACAAGACTACTCACCATAAACTGCTTTTAGTGAGAAAGTTTTAATTTCAGACCATCCTACGTGGTTACACTAGGTCTTGAAGTTTGTAAGGCTGCCATGTAGGCCTCCCATGGGCTTGTCAGGTTTAGTGTGTGGCCCCTTTTTGTTTACATGTCCAATTGCAGTAATTAATGCATGTTTGTATGGTTCTGTCAGAAAGAACTCATTGTTCCTGAGAATAAGATACAGATAAACCATGAAAAACATGTGAATTAATATAAGGGCTCTTTTGGAGCATTCAACTCATGATACACATTGCTTCCAACTTGCCTTGGTCTTGGCATTCTCTCAGGAAGTGGGGCCACTTAACTATGACCAGCACGATGGTGACCCAGCTGGTAAGTACATATATGAATGAATGGTACATGAACCAGAAAGAATGTGATACTAAAATATTTTCCTTGAAGCAAATCAAATAGTCTCCCCATTTACAGGATCAGTCCTCAGCTCAGCTCAAGTTCAAAGCACAGAAATTACAGACCTGGAAGTTGTTGGACTATGTGAGTGGATTTAGGAGCAAGCATACAGTCACAAAGAGTGCTTCACAAAGAGTGACTCTTCACAAAGAGTCACAAAGAGTGCTTAGCAGGACTAGACAGATCTGCCTATCTCCTTCCCAAGGTTCCTCTGACCCCTCAGATTCCAAAACAAAGTGAAATGGAAGAGTCCTGCTGGTTGAAGCAGGTGGAAGCAGCATGTGCAAAGAAATAAACTAGGGTTTAGGGTCAGGCAAACTTGGGTCCAAATCCTGGCTAATCTGCTTCTAGTTGTGTGACCTTCAGAAGGTTGATTAACCAATACAGGGTTTTTGTTAAACATGATCATATTTGTAAGTCTATGTGCCTTAGGTGTTCACCAGGGCGAGGCAACTCACCGCACGGGGTTGTGACACTGTATGTGGAGGCGGGGTCAGAGAGGGAAAAATGGCCCTAGCTCTGCTGGTGTTTAAGTCCCTTCCACCAATTCCCACAAGCAAATTGGGCCCTTCTAGTGCTGGTTCCCAGGTGGGTGGGCTTGTGTACATTCTAGGACCCGGTGTGTGCAGTCTGTCTTGCTGCCCGTTTTTGCCTTGTTTATCTGTGCGCGAATCTGTGACCACAGTCAGCCAATGGCCTTGCGTGCCTTGCTGGGTCTGCTTGTTTCCTCCCCTCGCCCAGAATCTGCTAGCCCCACACCATCTGTGCACCTGCCTGCGCCCCAGGTCTGCCAGCCACCGCTTTTTCCTGCTGTGACCCCTCTCTGCTGGTCACCAACTCCGCCCCTCTTGCCAGTCTGTATGAAAGGTTGTCAGACTTCCATACAGTTCAATTTTCTGTCTGTTCTGGTTGTGTTTTTGTTTCTAAATCTTTGTTGTCCTTAATTTTCAGTGTGCAAGGATGCACAGTATTGCCACCTACACCTCCATCTTGGCCGGAAGTTCTATTTTTTCAAATAAGTTTTCCATTTCTTGCTCTTCCTCTTCTCCTAATGGTAGCCCTATGATTCAGACATTGGAAAGTTTAAAGTTGTCCAGGAAGTTTCTAAGCCCCTCCTCATTTTTTCAAATTCTTATTTCTTCATTCCTCATTCATTCCTTCATTCTTCAGTTGAGTGTTTATTTCTTCTTTCTGGTCCAACTCATTAATTTTAGTCCTGGTTTGCTTCCCTTCACTGTTGGTTCCCCGTATATTTTTCCTTATTTCACTTTGCATAACCTTCACTTCTTCCTCTATTTTGTGACCATACTCAGCCACTTCTGGGAGAATCCTGGTTAGCAGTGTTTTGAACTTTGCATCTGAGAGGTTGGCAATTTCTTCATCACTTAGTTCTGTTTTTGGAGCCTTGATCTGTTCTTTCATTTGGGAGATATATATATATAATGTATTATATATATATATATATATATATATATATATATATATATATATATATATATATATATATATATATATATATATTATATATAATGTCTTGGCATGCCTGTTATGTTGTAAGGCAGAGACTTATGTTTTGCCAGGATGGGGTAACCCTGTGTTGTGGCACTGTATGTGGGGGAGAGGTCAGAGAGGAATCAATGCCACTTGCTGGACTTTCAGCCACTTCCCCTGCTACCCACAAGCAAATTGGGCCCTTCTGGTGCTGATTCCCAGGTAGGTAGGTGTGGTACGTTCTAGGACCCTGTGGGTCTCTCCAAGGAATACTCCTGTGAGGCTCAGAGTTTCCCTGACTACCACACCCCCTACAGGTTTTTCCAATCAGAGGTTTTGAGGCTTTATTTCCCTGCACTGCAACACTGGGTTGTATGGTCTGTCTTCTTCCCCAGTTGTTCCTCCTGGTTTATCCAAATGCAAATGTGGGACTGCCTAGTCCTTAAGCCACCACCTTGCCACATCCTCTCCTCCCTGGCTGCCCATCTCTGCCCCTCTCCCCATCTGTCTGGGTGAATGTTTCTTCTTTAACTCCTTGGTTGTCAGACTTCCATGCAGTTTGATTTTCTGGCAGTTCTGGTTATTTTTTGTGTTTAAATTTGTTATTGTTCTTCTTTCGATCATGTAAGGAGGCAAAGTGTATCTACCTATGTGTCTGTCTTGACCAGAAGTCTGATTTTTCTCTTTCTTAAAGTGCTAGGACAGGTATTACTTTACAGACTGACAAAAGTGAGCTTTACATTGTCCCCCACTCCCAACGCTTAGGACATAACTCTCAAAATTCCTGAATTCACCAGAAAATATACCATACATATTTGCTAATGCTCACACCATTGCTCCTTCTGGGTCATTGTTCAGTACCTGTAAGCTCGTGCAGCAGACTTGTTACAAAGGCCTAACACTTAGAGCCAGAAACTGAAACAAATGCTCTGAATCAGATCGAAAAAAAAGTGGCAAGAAAGAAGGCATCTTTGTCAAGTCTCTGTGTCCAGCAGGTCCACAGAAACCATACCATATTACACAAAGGGGATTTAACACAGAGAACTGGCTTTATGAATATTGGAGGGTTAAAAGAGTAAAAAAAGCATGCTGAGGCCCTGGTTGGTGTGGTTCAGTGGATGAGTACCAGCCTGTGGACCAAGAGGTTGCTGCGGTGTTTGATTTCTGGTCAGGGCACATGTGGGGGTGTGTGAGAGGCAACCTCACATTGATATTTCTTTCTTTCTCTTTCTCCCTTCTTTCCCCTCTCTCTAAAAATAAAGAAATAATTTTTTAAAGCATGCTGAGTTCACCTGGCTGGTGTAGCTCAGGGGATTGAGTGCAGGCCTGCAAACTAAGCAATCATGGTTCGATTCCCAGTCAGGGCACGTGCCTGGGTTGCAGGCCAGTTCCCAGCAGGGGACACAAGAGAGGCAACCATACATTGATATTTCCCTCCCTCTCTCCTTCCCTTCCCCTCTAAAGATAAATAAATAAAAATCTTTAAAAAATAAAATAATAAAAATATATTAAACTTTCTTTTTAAAAAAGCACACTGAGTTCATTCAGATTAATAACTGCAGAAGTTGGTTTCAAAGCTGGCTGAGGGACCTCAAAGAAAGACTTGGGGTTACTAGAACCTAGGAGTTTGAGATTGGGCTCCTTAGGACTGGTGTTCAGATCTATGGGGCAGGGCTCACACAACTGGTTCTGAGCCTGAGGAGGAGGTCCTCTGTGGTGCCTGATGCAGAGAACAGATCAATGGTTGCCTTAGTGGTGGGTATGTGGAGAAAATGAGAAAAGGGGGCTAAAAGTACAAACTTTTATAATTTCCAGTTATAAAGTAGGTCCTGGGGATGTAAGGTACAGCACAGAAACTATAGTTAATAATATTGCATTGCATATTTGCAAGTAGCTAGGTGATTGAATCTTGAAAGTTATCATAAGAGAAAAATGTGTAACTATGTATGGTAATAGATGTGAGCTAGACTTATTGTCATGATCATTTTGCAATGCATACAAATATTGAATCACTACATTGTACACCTGAAACAAACCTAATGTTATGTAAACTCTACCTCACTAAAAATAAAAAGAAGAAATAGTTAGGGTTGGAACCAAGTGTCTGCTCTAACTGGACTGAAGCTGGAAACAGAAAGGAACTTCCTCTCTGCTTGTCTTTCCTCTCAGGCTTCAGCGAGTGCCTCTCAATGGGAGAATAGAACAGGAAGCCAACTAATAGGGCAATTTGGGAAATAAAGTCTTTCAGAGTCCCAATTCCAACCATCACAAAGAGGGTGTGGAGCTCAGGGTGAGCAGTTATATAAGCAACCCAACCTCATAACCTGGAACTCTGGTAAGACACTAGAGACAGCCCAGGTGAGCCTACAATGACAGCAGCCCCAATCAAGACTGACTGTAACTGCATCTCAGCAAGTAAGAGGCGTTCGCTTGAGTCCAGTTAACTGACCGAAATATGAGAGAAAGTAGGAAATTGTTGTCTTAAACCACTAAGGTCTTGATTATTTGTTAATTGTCAATGGATAACAGATTGACTCAAGAATGGAGGGAAATTATTTCAAGAGAACAGGACTGGACCCTCATCAGTAAACTAGTGACGAAGATCAGTGACTATTATGTACCTCCCATTTTTCTGCTTTAGAATAAGAGT
This sequence comes from Carollia perspicillata, assembly GCA_004027735.1. Lineage (NCBI taxonomy): Eukaryota > Metazoa > Chordata > Mammalia > Chiroptera > Phyllostomidae > Carollia > Carollia perspicillata. The sequence continues at coordinate 19,342 of PVKM010006229.1, forward strand.
GTCTGATGTGTGTCAATTGTACACTGGGGCAGATAACTTGTCTCTTTAATTCATAGGTCTCCAGAGCAAAAGGAAGTGTACTTAAGGAAGAGCAACAGAAAAGCCTCATCTATATCTAGACTTAACTTAGAATTATGAGATCCTAAACTCAAAGCCAATGACGTAAGGAATGAGACTTTGAGGGTCCTGTAGGGACAATCTAAATTATTTTTGGCCAGTGATATGGTGGTAGCAGATCCAAGATCACTGCAAATTCATGATGCTCTTCCCATAGAAAAATAGAATATGTTTCTCCATCTTTTGGATTGGGGTGGCCTGTGGCTACTTTGACCAACAGAGTATGGCAGAAGTAACAACCATTCCAGGCCTAGCCTTTAAGAGGACCAGCAGTTTCTGCCTGTTCTCCCAGAGCCTGTTCTCCCAGAGCTCTGCCCTGTCCTGGAAGAAGTACAGTCACCCACGTAGTGAGATCCCTAGACCACACAAGGAAGGCAATGGCCCTGCTGAGTTTTGTCCTTTAAGTCACTGGGCAAGCTAAGAGGTCAGCTGGACCCTTCATACCAGACCAGCTACAAGCTAGGTACCATAAAATGACACTTGTTGATGTCACATGAGGCAGAAGAATCTCCCAACTCAGCTTTGCCCCAAAGACCCATCAAATCAAGAGATACAAAATAAAAACATTGTTTCAAGCCATAAGTTTTGAGAGGAGTTTTTGTTGCAACAGTATATACCCCAATTGATTTGGGTTTGTTGTGCTTTTTGCTCGCTTCCCATTTATAGTCCTCCTAGACCCACAGGGGGAAAAATTATGTCTACTCTAGACTTCTTAAATCTCTCCTGTGAGAATGATTTAACACCTTCAATAGTAAGCTCTCTGTTTTACTGCACACACGCCAGCAGCTTTAGGAAGACCGAGGTACATCGTTGGAATTCAGTCTTCTCTTCTAACTTTTACAGTTCTGGCCGCACTAGCTTTGTTCCAAAGGTTAAAGAATTTAACATTGCTGCTTGATTAAAGGCACATTAAGGTAAAATCATGCTTTTCACTTAAAAGACAAGAATTCATACTGTAAACAAAGAGTAATGCCACTCCAAAGAATGTTCCTTTAATTTGGCCATGTGGCCAAAGGCATTTTTCTGTGTCATCACTGTGGCTTGGTGTGACATGGAATGATTATATTTAGAAAGCATTGACTTTGGACGAGCATGCTAAATTTGTACAGTTGCATGCCATATGCTTGTCATTTTGCAATAATCTATTTTGAGATTTCCCATTTTTCCTGTCTTTCCTCAGCAGTCTTTCCCGAATGACAGCATGTTAAAAATTGCAGGAGCTGTCTCTAGTAGTTTAGGCAGTCTAACTTATTTTAAATATTGGCCTCCTGGTATTTATTCAAGGCTTTAACTTGAGGAACTATTATCAAGTTATGTATAGTGGCTTTCCCCTTGGTATTTTGTCATTATATTTTTAGGTTTTATGTATTATTTAAATCATTAAAACATATTTGTGAATGGACTCCTGGGCTTCTCCCATCTATACTGAGGTGGCAGGGACATGCTCTCATATTATTAAGCTGTCATCAGTGATGAGGTAGGTATCTCTGTCATCCTAAATTGTCCATTTGCCACCTAAAATCTTTGTACCTGAAATCTTCCTTCCCTGAAAAATATAATCTTCATATATCACTTTGATGTCAATTATACAGCAAAGTATTATCTCAGCAATTCGTCTCTAATGTAACTTGGTACAATGTTCTGGGGCTTATGGAGAAAGTGACCGTATGTTCCAAGGGAAAAGTCAGTGAAGGCTGACAGATGAGAATACTGGGACTTAATGGCTGTCATAGTTCAGAATTCCCTTCCCACTTGCCAGTCCCCAGTGAAGATTGAAATAACATGATACCTCATTCAACACACTTGGCATTATAATCTCTGAGACCCATCTACCAGTTTAAAGAATAAAGTCTATGTTTCAAAATACCTTATTTGAAATTTGTCTTTCTTGTCAAAATTTTCCTTGAAAAGAAATTCTTCCTTAATTTTAGTTTCTTAAGTTATCCCACTTGCTTTAATTAGAATCCTATTTAAGTCTTAAATTTCCCAACTCCAAATTATTACACTGAGTGGAGGAAGTAAGTTCTTTTGAATATGTATTGTGTTACATGCCTACTAATCTATGAAAAACAACAATGAGCTACAAACCTCATTCATATGCATACAGTGGGGTGCTGCTAAAGCTTTAACAACTGGCTTTCCAAATAAAAGTCCTGATTTGTAGAATCTGCCAATTTCTGTGGTGCAAAAACTCCTATTACGTGACTTCAAACTGCTAAATGGTATCCCTGAACATGGCATCTCTTCATCTATTGAGATAAAAAATAAATAAAAAGTTCACATTTTCTCTTTGAAGTAAATTAGTAAAAACCATGAATACAAAAAAAAAATAAAACTTTTTTTGTCATTTGTATGCCTTTATTATATGCCTTAAATTAAGTTTAAAAATATATACCAAGGGAAAAATTACTCTCTGAGAATTTCTTGATGGCTGTGTCTGCCCTACCTTTACCTGTGTCCACAGTCTCAATCAGGAATGATTTGGTCACAGAAGCATACTCCCTCTTACCAAGTTCAAAAAGTATCAATTCTATATCATTAAATACATCAAGTATATATAACATAATATACACATACAATATAAAGTACATGTTGGGGGGACCTCACTGAAAATGAAGGAATGGAAAAATACATAATACTTTAACAGACCTATTTCTTAACCAATTAAAACCTGTTTATTATTTTGATTGTATATAATGAATTTCATAGAATCAAAAGAATATGAATATGGTAATAGCTAATTCTCATTTAAAGACTGATTCTACTTTCAAGGAGGTCTGAACACCTCATCAATTATTTTCAGAAAAGAATATGCTAAAGTGCAATATATGAAATTTTAAACAGGTAGATATTCCAAACTTTTCAGCAGTGTTCTAAGGCAGCATCAGTAGTTAAATACATTAATACTTCTGCACAAAAATGTATGACTATTTACACAAAATGGAATAAGTGAAGATTAACTATAGCCTCATGTCAGTTAAAATCAGATTTTGTGGCCAGATGAGTTCAGGTCAGATCAGGATTTGTAGCCAAACTGAGTTCTACAAAGATTTTCAATGTTTAGCACTTTTTTAGAATCTAGAAATGCAGATGAGAGATTGAGAGATTACACTGAAAGAGAAACTTTGTTTTTAAAGAGATTTATATTGTTGTTGAGTGATTTTCTTTAGGGCTTTTATAGAGAGTCTAAAATGATTATAGACTTCTGCTCAAGGTGGTCGTATAAGTAAATACAGCTCACTTCCTTGCACAACCACATAAAAATTAAAACTAAACTATAGAACAACCATTATTCAGAACTGTAAGAAATTGAGCTGAATGGAAGAAACCACATTGAGACTGGTAGGAGGAGCAGAGATACAGAACAGGCTGCTCCCACACCCATAGGTGGCTAATAAAAATTGAGAAGGATATCTCATGAGTGAGAGGTCCCTGCCCCACACCAGGCCCCACAGCCCAGAGTTCCAGTGCCAGGAAAATAAGTCACTATAACTTCTGGCTGTAAAAAAACATCAGGAATTAAGGCTGTGGAAGATAGAAACTTCTGGAATCCCATGCAGTTCCTCTTAAAGGGCCTGACACAATTTGTTCAGACTCACTCCTTCTGAGCTCTAGTGCTGGGGCAGCAGACTGAAAAGCATCAGAGATATACAGGGAGGAAATGAATTGTCCAGTATCAAGGTGAGAGCTGGAGGCAGCTTTCTTCCAGACAGAAGTGCTAGTAGAGGTCATTGTTCCTTTTCTGAGCCCTTGCCCCCACAGATCCACAGAGCGGGCAGGTTGGCACCATTTCTGAGACTGCATCAACCTGGTTCACACTGTCTGACCCACACTGGTGATTCCCTGAGGTCCTGCCCCACCCAACTTTGGGCCCAACTAAGATGTTTCCAGTGGCTTTTCCATATAAATGGCTTGTTTTGGCTCCTGCTTCAGATTCGCCTAAATTATTTCAAACAAGTACCATGTGGCTTCTGTAAGTCCTGTACCTCTTGCTAAGTTGCCCCAGGCCTGGAACTAGCAGCAGGCACAGCTTAGTTCACAGCTTAGTTCACAGCTTAGCCTTTTCTGAACACCTCAAAGCCCAGCACAAGTAGCAGCCATCTGCAGATTGCCTTGTAGCTAATGCTGCGTGACCCAGACAGAATGCAGGCAGTGGCTATCCTTGGACATGGCAATAGCAATCAAGGCTCAACTATTGTATGACAGTAGGGTATACAGAGCCCACAGAAAGGATACATCTTGAGTATGCAGCTTGGGTAATAGAGAAGTCTTTCCCACTGGACACACAGGACATCTACTACATAAGGCCACTCTATCAAGCCTAGGAGATGTAGTAGCTCTATTTAATACAAAGAAACAAACACAAGGAGGCTTCCAAAATGAGGAGACAAAGAAACATGGCCCAAATGAAAGAATAGAACAAAACTCTAGAAAAAGAGTTAAACAAAATGGAGACAAGCAATCTACTAGATGCAGAGTTCAAAACACTGGTTATAAGGATGCTCAATGGACTTAGTGAGGGCCTCAACAGCATAAAAAAGACCCAGTCAGAAATTGAGGATACACTAATTGAAATAAAGAACAATTTACAGGGAATCAACAGTAGAGTGGATGAAGCCAAGAATCAAGTCAGCAATAGGGAATGTAAGGAAACAAAAAACAACCAATTGGAATAGCAAGAATAAAAAAAGAATTAAAAAAATTTAGGATAGTATAAGGAGCCTCTGGGACAACTTCAGGCATACCAACATTCACATCATAGAGGTGTTGGAAGCAAAAGAGAAAAAGCAGAAAATTAGAAACTTATTTGAAAAAAATAATGACAGAAAACTTCCCTGATTTAGTGAAGGAAATAGACATACAAATCCAAGAAACACAGAGAGTCCCAAACAAGGTGGACCTAAAAAGGCTCACTCCAAGACACATTGTAATTAAAATGCCAAAGTTTAGATACAAAGAGAGAATCATAAAAGCAGCAAGAGAAAAGTAGTTAGTTACCTACAAGGGAGCCCCTATAAAACTGTCAGCTGATTTCTGAAAGGAAACTTTGCAGGCTAGGAGGGACTGGCAAGCAATATTCGAAGTGATGAAAAGCAAGCACCTACAAGAAAGATTACTGTACCCTGGAAAGCTATCATTTAGAATCAAAGGACAGACAAAGAGCTTCCCAGATAATAAAAAATAAAGGAGTTCATCAGCACCAAGCCAGTACTATATGAAATATTAAAGGGTCTTTTTAAAGAAGAAGTTTAAAGATATGAACAATAAAGTGGCAATAAATAAATATCTATCAATAATTGAATATAAAAAACAAAACAAACAAGTAGAACAGAAACAGACTCATAGATACAGAGAAGGTTTTGATGGATGCCTGATGGGAGTGGGGTCAGGGCAATGGGTGAAAGAGATAAAGGAGTTAAGAAGTACAAGTTGATAGTTACAGAACAGTCATGGGGGTGAAAAGTACAGCACATGGAATAGACTAGCCAAAGGAAACATGTGTGACCCAGGGACATAGGCAACAGAGTGGCAATGGCCTAAGGGAGCAGGAGGGAGGGGGTCGAGTGGAGGGGAACAAAGTGGGAAAATTTGGGACAACTGTAATAGTATAAACAATAAAATATAATTTAAAAAACAAAAAATAAAGTGATGTAAACTCTGTAATTAGCTTTCATTAACAACAGCAACAACAACAAAACTCCTAATCTTTAGGACCATCCATCCTGTACTCATAATACTATGTAGAAAATGAGAAAGATCTATAAATTATGTTTTTTTTAGTATGTCAAGATTAATAAAACACCAGTTTGGCTCTTTTAAGATTTTGACTGTTTATAATTCCAAAGGAAGTTATAGCTGCAAGAGTATGAAATTCTGTATGATGTGTGTTTTGGAGGTGGTGGCAAAGATCAGACAAATGTAAAATAAATATTTTCTTTCTTTAATTATATCCCACAAATTAAGAAAAAAATCATATTTTAGTTGCAGAAAATAAAAAGATTCTGGTGACTTATGGCCAATATTTACTATTTCTTTTACTTATTTTCTTTAACCTTCTACTGCAGATGATTATATACTTGCTGCCTATTTATACCCCTAGTTACACAAATAACTAGAAAAAGTCTCCTATCATTTTCTCTCTCTTTGTAGCAATAAACATGACTATCAAAAACATTTCATGCAGGACATTCAAAAACATCAGTGAGAGTACCAGATAACAAGTGAAAGATCTAGAGAAAATCCCCCACTTAACAATGCCTCCCTTTCAGTGTAAGGCAACTTTTCCACTGGGAACTTTATAAAATATACATAAACCAGGAAGCACACTGCTCAGCAGTGAAACTTCAGTGACTGTTTCTAAGCAATCTTATTGAAGTGATGTGGGGCCCTTTGGACACCTTTATGAAGTGCCAATATTTTGTTAAAATGTCAGCATGATACTGAGTTAGAAGTAGAGCCCAGAGAAGCTGTCAGGTATTTTCTTTGAGAGGAAAAATGTTTAAATCCCAAACTGAAAACTTGGAGCAACATTTTTTAAAGCAAATGTGTCAGCATTTGAGACTTTGAAATATGTAAAACCCTCAGCTAGAAATGAGAAATAGAAAAAAATAGATAAAGATAGGGAAACAAATATAAAGAGGTATTGTTGGGAACTGCCCTGCCTGGTTTCAGAAACTGTAACTCCCAAAGGCTAAGGCTGAGTAAGAGACCTCAGGACCTTAAGCCACTAAGGAGACAAAGCTTACGTTCCTGGCAAAGGTGCCAGCTTTGCCCCCTTTACTTCACCCTGCTTGGCCTCTGGCAGATGACTGGTTAGTCAGTGATGGGTAAGATTCCTCAAGGGAGGGATGACCTAAGACAGGCACAGTTGTAGTGGGGCCATCAGGGAAGAACTTGGGTGGCTATAGGAAAAGAGAGTGATGGACCCTCACCCCTTGGCTTTGACATAACCCTAGTCCTCATTCTGTCTGTAAGAATTCTCCTAATCTCTTGGCTGCCTTACTTCCCCCGCCTGATTTAAGCCTGAAACAATGCTGGAGGGCTGTGCAGCCCTAGGCAGGAATGGGTGGTTCCCTGGGATGATCAGGCCTAAGAAAGAATGCATAAAATCCTGTGAAACCTACTTTTCTAAGAAGACCCTCAATTTTCTGATAAGGGTCCAAGTATAAAATGAGTTTGTTTCCCAAAGTTTCATGGCCCTTTAACTATCTGACCCTGACTCAGAATAAGCCCTCAGAGTTCTTTGAATGTTATCTATTGTTTAATCATTTCTGCCTGACAATGATTGATGAGATTTAGCTGTATTCCTGTGCAAATTGAACCCAATAAAAGCCCATTGAGGAACAGGGTCATGACCCTTCTTCTTTGAGAGATTAGCCACCTTTCCTCCCCAAGCAGATCATGTCTTGGTAGATTTATTTATCTGTGCTGGACAGTGCGGGGCAGGGTGGGGAGGGCTCTGTGGGCAGAGCCTCCCATGAGGTATTCCTCATTTATAGTAGGAAATCAGAGTAAACAACACAAATACATGAGATAAACAAAAGGTATCTAAAATCATTATGTTCATTTCATGAAATATAATATAGTCATTAAAGCCACCTATAAAAATTAAATAATGTGAAAAATGGTCATAATTTTAAGAAAAAAAAAACAGGTTCCAAAATCCATAATAAAGTATCACCTTAGTCATCAACTTTTTCCCTTATTACTGGGCCATTTCCATAAGACCAAAAAATTATGGTGCAAATGGAAGAACAAATCAAAGCCCCAGAGCCAATAATCTTAAGCAACCAAAAGATAGCCAACCTATCAGATGCACAGTTCAAAACACTTGGTGATCAGGATGCTCACAGAACTGGTTGATTTTGGTCACAAATTTGATGAAAAAATGAAGGCTACACTAAGTGAAATGAAGGAAAATACACAGGGAACCGATAGTGATGGAAAGAAAACTGGAACTCAAATCAATGGAATGGACCAGAAGGAAGAAACAAACAACCCAACAGAAAAGAATGAAGAAACAAGAATTCAAAAAAATGAGGAGAGGCTTAGGAACCTCCAGGACATCTTTAGACATTCCAACATCTGAATTATAAGGGTACAGAAGGGGAAGAGGAAGAGCAACAAGTAGAAAACTTATTTGAACAAATAATAAAAGAGAATTTCCCCAATATGGCAAAGGAAATCAACTTCCAGGAAGTCCAGGAAGCTCAGAGAGTCCCAAAGAAGTTGGACCCAAGGAGGAACACACCAAGGCACATCATAATTACATTAGCCAAGATTAAAATGAAGGAGAGAATCCTAGAAGCAGCAAGAGATAAGGGGACAGTCACCTAAGAAGGAGTTCCCATCAGACTGTCAGCTGATTTCTCAAAAGAGACCTACAGGCAAGAAGGGGCTAGAAAGAAGTATTCCATGTCATGAAAGGCAAGGACCTACATCCAGGAAAGCTTTATCTCTATCCAGCAAAGCTTTCATTTAGAATGGAAGGACAGGTAAAGTGCTTCTCAGATAAGGTCAAGTTCAAGGAGTTCATCATTACCAAGCCCTTATTATATGAAATGTTAAAGGGATTATCTAATAAAAAGAAGATCAAAGAGATGAACAATAAAATGACAACAAACTCACAACTATCAACAACTGAACCACCCCCCTAAATAAAACCCCCAAACAAACTAAACAAACAACTAGAAGAGGGAGAGAACTGAAGAAATGGAGATCACATGGAGGGTTATCAGGGGGGATGGAGAGAGGGGAGAATGGTGGAAAGGGCACAGGGAATATGAAGCATAATTGGTAGGTACAAAATATGGAGGGGAAGTTAAGAACAGTATGGGAAATGGAGAAACTACAGAACTTATATGTACGACCCATGGACATAAACTAAGGGGTAGGGGGATGCGTGTGGAAGAAGAGTGGAGGGTGGAGGGGAATAAAGGGGTAAAATGGGACAACTCTAAAAGCATACTCAATAAAATATATTTAAAAACAGAAGCTCATAATAGCAAGAAAAAAAAAGAATCAGTTTAGAAGGTTCCCTCTTGATGTGACCAATGAGTACAAATGTTTACACAGTTAATAGTTGTTAAAACTGGGGGAAACAGAGCAATTCCTCCTCTGGAGGCCGCTTTTACTCTAAGAAGTCAGAGAAAAACTTCCACAAGTTTTTATCACCACATATTTTAATACCTGCTCTTATGGGCATATCAGCCCTACCATCCTCCTGTTGGCTATGAATGAACTGTCCCTGTCCCTGGCCATGGCTCTTTCCTGGGCCCAGGAGCTAATCTCCTCTTCCTTACTCAATAATATCACTTTAGAAATTCTCCCTTCTCTCTCTTGCCTTCCTTTTCTACAGGATCTTTCTCATAAATATACAAAGTACAATGATTTCATCCTTCTTTAAAAGTAGAACTCCCTGACTCCCATTTCCCAGAAGAATGATTATATCTCTGATCCTCTCTGAAGCACGGCAAGTTTTAAAAATTATCTAAACTCATTGTGCAGTTCCTCTTCTCCCATTTCCTCTTGAATGCACTTCAATCAGGTTAAATCTCAGACCTCATTGTCTCCCAGCCAATGACTGTGTCCTATGTGAGCCACATGTTTCCTGTGTTTCTCAGGGTTTTCCTCTGACTTGTTGCTGCTGAGGCTCAGTCCACTTTAGCTCCTCCTGCTTATCTCCCCAACCTCTTCATGTTGGAGGATGCAAGAATTTGGGCCTTACACCTCTTTTTTTCCCCTGCATCTACATTCAGTCTCAAGGTAATTTTCATCCAGCCTCGTGGGACTCCCAATTCATATTTCCAGCCCACCTGTTCTCGAACTTCAGACTCATATATCTGGCTAATTACTGGTCATCTCCATTTGGATCCCAAATAAATATCTCAAACTTACCATGTTCAGAGTTTATCTTTCTCCCCCACAACAATTTCTGCTCCTGCACAGCCTTTGTGTTCTCAAGAATGTCAGCTCCATCCTGCCAAGTGTTCAGACCTTCACATCTCCCTTTGGATCCTCATCCCCCCCCATCTCACATTCAGTCTATCAACAAATCTTGTTGGCTCAGCCTTCAGACTAGCCCAGAGTGTGGTTCTTTCCCGTATGCTCCACCACTGTCTCTCTGATCAACAACACCATTCTTTCACCTGGATTATCACAGTGGCCTTCTAACTGACCTGCCTGCTTCACTCCTTTGCTCTTCCTAAAATTTATTCTTAGCACAGAACCCAGAGTGATCCTGTTAGATCCTAAGTCAGATCATGTCACCATCCTGCTAAAAACTACAGTGTCTTTCCATATCATGCAAAGTAAAAGCCTAAATTCTTACAGCAACCTACCAACCCCTAAGAATTTGATATTCCTTCCTCTCTGACCTCACCCCCTGCATTCCCCCTGACTCCCTGCAGCCATGTTGATCTCTCTGTGGTTCTTCCAACACAACAGGCATTTTCCATCTCAGGGTCTTAGCCTCTGCTGTTATTCCCACCCAGAATACTCATCTCTCAGGTATCCATATGCCTAGCTCCCTCACCCCACTGAGGTCTTTGCTTAGATGGCATCTTTTCAGGAAGGGTTTCCTTGCCACACCATTCAAAACTGCAAAACATCTCCCCAAATACCCTAAGCATACTCATTCCTCCTATACTGCTTTAGTTTTTTTTCCCCCCAAAGTACTTCTTAACAATTAGCCTATGGTATTTTTTAATGTTACTTACTTCCCAAGCACATAGAACTATGCCAGGCACACATTGGGTGCTAATAAACATTTGCTGAATTAATGTCAACAGATCACCTTGAAGAAGAATTACTATGTCTCCTCCCAAAAGGGGCATTGGGATAATGGGAAGCCAGAGGGCAGGGGACCACCTTCAGAAGAAAAAATAGTCTCCCATATGAGTCAATCAGGGTTCTCTTCTTTGACCTAAAGGACTAAAATCAAGCATGATCTCAGGGAGAGTAATTACCATTTACATGAAAAGACAAACTATGAGTGGAAATTACTGAACCCATAAACAGCCACTTTATGGTCCCACATCTGTAGATGCTAGAGCAATCAGATCAGGATGCTGAATAGTTGCTGTGACCTGTATGAACATATAAAGGACACAACTATAATAAAGAGTATCAGGAATTAATAGAGAAACTTGAAAAGAGCATGAAGCAAAACTTTTGAAAATAAAGAACGTAATTTATGTCAAAACACAATGGTTGAGTTAAACAGCAGTTTAGATATAGCCAAAGAGAAGATATATCTAAAGAATTTAACAAACACCTGCTGAAGAAAATAACAAGAAGAAAAATATGAAAGAGAGTTTAAGAGATAAGGATGATTAAATGAAAAGATTTAATATATGACTAATTGATGTCTCGGGGAGAAAATTGAGGAGTGGAAATACTTGAAATGATAGTGCCTACAAATCTGACAAAACAAAACAACAACAACAACAAAAAAAAAAACAAAAAAAAAAAACACGTGAATCCAGGAGGCCCCAGAAAGCACAGTACATTTTAAGCAAGATACTAAAAATAAGTGCTGCCTGGAAACATTGTGGAGGATCTGCAAAAGAGCAAAGGAGAAAGACCAGACTTCTCCATGGCAGAAATAGAACTTAAAATAAAACTATTCACAACTACAAAGTGTGGAGAGAAATTCAGTTAGCCTGTAATCCAGCATTCCACACTGTAATTCAGGAACAAGAGCAAAATAATATATTTATGAATTTACAAAACAGAAGAGTCTATTAACAAAAGATTTGTCTCAAAAGAACATTTATGTTAACCTACTTAAAAAAAAACAACCAAAAATGATTCTAGTTGGAGGATGCAAGAGAGAATGGCAGACAAAAAAAAAGGTAAATATTTAAGTAAATCCTAACAAGTATTGTCTGTATAAAATTACTACAAGGGTGGTTAAAAACTATTAAGTACCAGCACCGAATTCCAAAGTCTCCCCACACTCCTGAACCACCACCAGTTCCACCACCCCAGTAGCCATTGTCTGCCAGACCTCAGTCTCACTCTGCCCAGAATATCAAGGGAATTTCACGACGGTTTTCTAAGGCTCTTTATTCCTGCAGTTCCCATCTTCCAGTAGCCCTCCTCACAGAGCTCAGCTGCTCAGCAGCACTGACTCTGACCTCTGTGTCTTTTGCCTCACCACAGACTGGTTTCTGTTTGGGCCCCACTGCTCAGTGTTGCAGTTTGGAAGGCGCCCTGGGCAGGAACCAGCATCACTGTTGAGCTCCCCTTGTGCTGCCTGCTGTCCGTCACCTAAAAATGGTCACTTCACAGATTTTATACAGGCTTATAGCTGTTTTTAGCAAAAGTTACTTGTTATTCCCTCATGGCCAGTACTAAATCCCTAACCATTCAGTTTTTTAGCTTCTAACCTTCTTTTATGCTTATAAATTATAGCATATAAGGCTATCAATTTTCTTCAAAGCACTCTTTTTATTGCATTACTACAAGTTTTATGTAATGCTTTCAAAGTAATTCAATTCTGTTTTTCTTTCTTCCTCATTCACTGTGGTTTCTTTTTTGATATATGACTTAAAGTTGTAATTTTTAAACAAAAGACATGTACACAAATCTTCATAGCCATTTTGTTCTTTAAAGCCAAGAACAGGAAACAAATCAAATGATCATAGACAGAAAGAGCAAACCAATTGTGTATTAATGCAATAGAATTCTACTTGGCAGTGAACAACATAAAGTTTTAATGTGTGTAACAATGAGAGAAAACTCAACAACACTGAGCTGTGGAAAAGATGCCAGATGTAAAAGAGAACGGATAGTGTGATACCATTTAATAGAAATGTCCCTAAGAGTCAAAGCTAATATATGGTATTAGCAATCAGCCTTGGGATTGAAATAGCAGTGGGAGGTTGCAGGTATTACTTGGGAAGCAGCAGTTTGGTAGGTACAAAACTCATTGAAAACTTGTAAATGAGAGAAATATAACTTTAATATTTCTTTCATGTGATGTAACTTCCAGTCCGTCAATCCTGGGCATTCCCAGCATTTCCTGCCCTGCTCCTGGGCTCTTCCATGAGGCCCTGGTTCTGGTGCAGCTCTAAAACACCAGAGCAGGGTATGCCCTGACCATGGGCCATTGGCTCCTAGATGCTATTGCTGCTGATTGCAGCACCTCTGCTACTTCTGCGCCACTCTGGGATACATGCTAGACATGCAGACATGCTAGGCAGCCTTCCCCCCAGAGTAGAGACATCTTTCTACAGAAGTTACTGACAAGCAGAGTCCAGAGCCCCTGTATGGCTTTCTCTCCTCTCCTCAGCTCAGGGAGACTCTACTGGGCTTGCGTTGGGGGCAGTGGAGTTCACACACTCCTACTTCTCCAAAGTGTGTTTTCTCCTACAAGCATGAACCCACTCCTCCTTTTGAGCATAGGCTTTTGGAAATACAGCCAAGAGAAAACATGTCTATCAGGCAGTTCTCATTCTCTACCCACCCTACCCTTTGAACAGAGTCCTAGCTCAGAGTAAACTCTTTGGAAAGTAAGAGGATGAAGGGAAAATGAAGAAAACTCTGCACAGCAATGTCAAAATACTATCTCACTCCTCTTATTGTTCTGTTCTCTAACTCTCTGCTTTATGTAAAACTCAGGCTCCATTTGAAGTTCCAGTTAAAGAACACTCATTGTGTCCTTTACTTTTCTGGAATAGGTTTTACAGTGTGCTCATGATCACCTCCCTTTCAAAACAGTCCCATGAGGCTTCTTTAGAATGTCTTGCTCATCATAAATGTTTTCTTGACTCGGAGGGGACCTGTGATGTAACAGGATTCATGTTGCTGAATATTTACTGCCACAGGCACTGGAATCTCAGATGTTGGAAGCGGGACTCTAAGCTTAGATAATGGGCTTGGCGGTGTACCCTCAGTCTCTCTTCTGTCCACTGTCACCTTCATTGAAAGTGCACACACGTACTTTCTAGGCAGAAAAGGCCCACACCCTGGCCAAGGCATCCCTGTTTCATTCCGAAAATGGGTAAGAGTTTCTGCTTAGCTTAGTTAAGATGGGTAAAGGACAGGTGAAGTTGTTGAAAGGGTCAAAGGAAAATATCCTTTGGCAATAGCCGATAAAACTTTCTTCAAAATGTACTGAAATTTTTAAAAAGTATGTAATTGTGAGGCAAGTATGTAATTGTTTTAGAATTACTTTTTCCCTTGAATTTCCTAGGAGCTGTCTCTGACCTTTCTTCTGTCCTGTGATTCAAATCACTGCTAAAAAAAATAATAATCCATGCAAATGAGAACAAAAAAGACACAGAGGCCTTTTAATCCCATCAAAAGTAACAAATGCCAGTGTATGAGAGCTTTATTCAAATACAAGGTCAAAGTGAACAGACTGAATTGTCTTTTAAGTCAATCTATTAGAAATAAATCATTCACTGTTTCTTCTTGTGTTGACTTTTTGGTTTAACATTGGGTACCCAGTTTTCTGTGAGGCTGGTGAGCTTCAAGGTCATCTATTTTTTTATTTATCCATGGACATGCCACACAGGCCTTCTGGAAAAAAGCTCCTAATGCCCCTCTGATGTGCTCCATGCCCTCCATCTCCAGTCCTTGCCTGTGGGTCACTGAGGTAACCCATCAGCCCAGCACTGCCTCATGTTGCTGAGTTTTCCTGCATGCCACATACCAGGGTAGAAGAGATGCTCTACACTGAAATTATCTTCTCTATCCCTCTTGAGATGTATAGTTTTAACCCAAAAACAGGCAACTGAGAGGTTTTTAATCTTTTGCCACATTCACACATCTCAGAATACTAAAAGTATGAATTACTCTTTCCCAAGACTCCCTGTTCTAAAATGCTGACAAGCAACTAAAGTTTATTAATGTCTTTGCCTGTCCATCTTTTGGCAGTGAGTTAGCATCAATATGCTTATTGGAGATTAATATCAGAAATACAATTTCCTGCTTAATTAAGAGCTAAAAACACTAATTTACTAATCTAAGTTATTTCTGGAGGTGATTTCCTATTTTACAAACCTATGTACCCCAATGTTCATAGCAGCACAATTTGCAATAGCCAAGTGCTGGAAGCAACCTAAGTGCCCATCAGTAAATGAATGGATCAAAAAACTATGGTACACCTGTACAATGGAATACTACACAGCAGAAAGAAAGAAGGAGCTCCAACCCTTTGCAACAGCATGGATGGAACTGGAGAGCATTATGCTATGTGAGATAAGCCAGGTGGTAATAGACAAATACCATATGATCTCACCTTTAAGTGGAACCTAGTCAACAAAACAAGCAAGCAAGCAAAATATAACCAAAGACATTGAAATTAAGAACAATCTGACAGTAAGCAGAGTGGAGGTGGGAGGGGATAATAGGGGAAGAGGGGGGAGGGTTTTCAGAAAGAACTATAAAAGGCACATGGATAAAACCAAAGGGGGGTGAAATCAGGGGAGGGATGTGGGGAAGCCTGGGGTATCGAGGGAGTCATGGGGGGAAAATGCAGACAACTGTATTTGAAAACAATAAAATAATTTTTAAAAAATAAAAATAGTGTTTTTGATCTGGTGATAACTTTGTAATTTTTTTGTTATTTTATTTTATTTTTTATTGACTTTATTGGTGTGACGTTTGTTCACAAAACCACACAGACTTCAAGTATACAACTCAACAAAACATCATCTGCATTATGCACCCAACACCCCATGCAGAGTCTCCTTCTGTCCCCATTGTCCCAATTTATCCCCCTTTGCCCACCTCCACGTATCCCCCACCCTCCTTTCCCTCTGGCCATCATCACACTGGGGTGTGTGTGTGTGTGTGTGTGTGTGTGTGTGTGTAGTTTTTAACTTAATCCCTTCACCTTTCATCCATCCCTGCAAACCTGACAGCTGTCAGTCTGTTCCATGTATTCATGCCTCTGATGCTCTGATATGACTTTGTAATTTATATGTCACTAATGCTTCATTCACTAATTCCATTAGAATAAGTGGGGTGAGTGATTTTCTGATTCAGACTAATGCTATGTACCACCTTTTATTTTCCTCACACTCTATTCTAGGTTGACAAAGTCTATGTACCAGGATTCATCAGGTGACCATGTGGTTCCAGTATATGCTTTGAACCAGTAACCAGTATATGGTGCTCTTTTCCCACAGCATAATGCACAGGTGTTGGATCCAAATGGGACTGGCCACTCTCACTGTTATACCTCAATCTATCCCTGCAACCAAGGGAGGACTATTTCTACCAGGGAAAGCAACAACAAGCCCCATGAATTGGTATGGGGCCTGTCATTTGGCTGTTTGGACTGTTCATGCTCTTAAACCAGTAGACAAAGGTGAGGTTGCTTTACTGGTTATGGAGATGATCTCAATGTCCAGTGGAGAGTCAGGTTTCTGCCACACCATGTAACAGGGAAACCATCTGAAAGCCAGGAGGTTCTCTGTGTCTTAGGGAGGCTGACTCCTCCAGGCTGTCTGGGAAACACTGGGGGGAGTTTGGAGGGTGCAGCAAAGGGAGAGCCAGGGTCCTCATCCCCTTCCCTGTCTGTTTTGGTGGTGGCAGCATCTCCAGCAGCATCTATGTTGCTTTGAGAGCCTGCCTTGAGTCCAGATTCTGCTGGTGACCCTGACCTTGGACTCTGGTCGAACCACTGCCTTTCTTGGTCTTTTCAGCTAAGGACTGGTAGAGGCTTTCTGCTGTTGCTAGTCTCTGGATGGTATCACTGTCCTGCGGTTTGGTGTTTTAGCTCTTCCATTATATATGCACCAAATTTCCTGTAATAAATTCTCTTTGTTTTAGATACCCAGGGTGGTTTCTCTTCTTTCCTGGTTTTATCTTATCATGTATATTGACTCTCTTCTCTCATTAATACATATGTAGTCTCTCTAGAAAATAACAACCTCTAAGGAATGTGGTTACTACCCAACACTGAAGAGCCCAGATCCATGTTTTCTCTTCTGATGTCTCTTCTGAGAGTTGTGCCCTAGACACAAAAGTTGCTTAGATGTTGTAACAGGAAGTATTGGGTAGATTATGATAAGAAACAATTGACCCAGTGGCTTACAATATTATTTAAAGGTTTATTTCTTGCTCACACTACACATTCATCTCGGATAAGCTTTGACTCTGCATTGCTTTTCTTCTGGGATCCAGACTTGATGGCAAAAGATCTGGCTTGTAAGCTTCACGTCTGGATGGTCCATGTGGCTGCTCCCGCAGTCATCAGGCAGGGACGCGCTCCACAGGAGGGTGACTAGATTATTTGCACATGGTTACAGGCATTCAAGTGCAACATGACCAGGCAGAGCTCCATCATCTTAACCCCCACTCTGCTCCTCTACCTGTTTCTATTTATATGATGTTACCGTCATCCACAGTTACCTGAGACAGAAACCTATCTTTTGTCCCAGTCTCTTTTTCCTCAATACCTTTATCCAGTAAATTACCAAATTCCTTTGAATCTACCTTGTAAGTATTTTTCAAACCCAATCCCATTCCCACTATTCAAATTCAGATTGCCATCCTGTTGAAACTGGTGTCCCTGCCCCCAATCTTGCTTGCCTTCAATCAATTCTCTCTAGAGTGGCCAGCCAATGTGGAATCAAAAAGTATCCTCTAAATGGTGACTGGCCTTGTCTGTGAAACAATAATTTACAACTGTATTAGGCACCAGGCCTTGTAAAGAAGGAGGAAGTAGTCTTGTGGGCGTAAGTACATGAAGGGTTGCTAATGTTGTGTTGAAGCTGCTCTTCTAGAAGTGATAAGAAAGAAGTTATGAGATGTTTACATTCCTGCTGCCTTGAGAGCACAAGTTAGAAGTGCGGTTGGAGGCCGGCCATGCAGGCCGCTTCCTGACAATCCAGCATCCTTCCTTGTTATTGTATTTATGGAGCCCCTTCCAATATTACTAATATTTCCAAAGGTTGAATAGTCTAACCATTTACACTACATTTGCTATAGATGATTGTATTTTTCCATTCAGGTTATAAAAAGACAGAAACTGATTTCTTCTATAATTAATTAAAGTCTAAAAATGTTGAGTGAATGTTCTGTTGAGATAAAGCTTTTTTTTACTACACAGTCTGTCTCTCTCTCTGTATATAAATATCAATTTAGACAGATGAAGCCTGGTTTGGGCAACTCTAATCCAGACAAAATATGTAGTGTCATTTTCTACACATCAAAGAGATATTTCTGTGGCTTATGACCATGATCATGTCACTCTTATAGTTTCAAGACTTCAGTAACCCTTCCTTGCTCTTAGAATAGAGTCAAAACTTCTTAACCTGGTTCAGGCAGCTCTGCATATCTTGTCACTAGTTATTTCTCCAGCCTGTTTAGGTTTCCTAAGGATGCTGCACTTTCTGTCCCTGCAGATTGTATATGCAATGCTCCCTTGCCTCAAATAACTCTCCCTGCCCCTTCTCTGTCTGAGTGCTTTTTCTCCTGAGTTTTGAGTCTGGCTGTCTCTGATTCACCCTTCACAGTTCACCCTGGCTGTCCCTTCTCCATTCCTGGTCCCCAAGGATGGGAAAGTCCCTTTCCTTCTGTGTGTCCAGAGATCCCCTACTTGATATGTTCTTGATCATACCATGTACTTGTTTACTTTCCTATATCACCCACTGGACAGGAAGAGCAGAAAGAACAGAGGTCATGACTAACTTAATAAATGAAATGATGATAGTAACTGACATTACTAAGCTAACAATTGCACTAAATGCCTTATGTGATAGATCTCACTTAATCTTCATACAGTGTGCATTCATTAGCAACAGAATCTGATGCCGCCTAAGTTAAATACAAAATGAAAAATTGGGAGGAGGGTGGAAAGGCGCAGAGAAATTCACAGAATCAAAGGAAAAGCTCGAAACCAGGTTGCAGGATGCATGGCAATAAGAGGCGTCCTGGGAATCTAGGACAGTACCTTCGAGGTGCAGCCTCCTTACTTACAGATACCAAACAAGTTTTCATATGAAAAGATCCCAAAGCTTCATGAAAGAGAGAGTATATTTCTATAAAGAAAATATTTTACTGGCTTATTGAGGTGTGATTGTAAATAAAATTATAATGTATTTAAATTGTACAACATGACCATTTAATATACATAAACATTGTGAAAGGTAATTTAACATATTCATCACCTCACATATTTACTTTTTATTTTATTTTATTTTTTATGAGAATGCAAGTTGTATTCTCTTAGCAAATTTCAAATTACACAATACAATCTTATAACCATAGTCATTTATTATATATTAGATCCTCAGACCTTATTCATCTTATAACTTAAAGTTTGTAACCTTTCAAAAAGTTTGGAAGCAGCCTCTCCCTATTTTCTTCACCTCATAGACTGGTGACTACCATTATATTCTCCATTTCTGTGAGATAGTTTGGGTTTTATTTTTTGGATGCACATGTAAATTTACCATACAGTATTTGTCTTTCTCTGTCTGATTTATTTCAGTAGTACAATGCCTGCTGGAGTAATAGGTGCTGTTGCAAATAGGAGAATTTCCATTTTTAAGGCTGAATAATATTCCATTATACATACTTAAAGCATATTTTCTTTATCAGTTTGTTGGTTTAGAGATACTTGAGTCGATATCTTGGTTATTGTGAATAATGTTGCAATGAACATGGGAGTACAGAGATCTCTTCAAGACAGGGATTTTGTGTCCTTTGGATACATACCCAGAAGTGGTATTGCTGGTTTATGTGATAATTCTATTTTTAATTTCTTGAGGAAATTTGAAATTGTTTTCCACAGTGGCTGTACCAGTTCACTTTCCCACCAACAACCTGCAAAGGTTCCATCTTCTCCAAATTCTCACCAACAGTTGTTATCTCATATCTTCAAGATAACAGCCATTCTGACAGTTGTGCGGTGATAGTTCATTGTGGTTTTGATGTACATTTACCTGATGATTATTGATGTTAAGAATCTTTTCACGTACCTATTAGCCATTTGTATGTCTTCTTTGATAAAATAGTCTATTTAGATCTTTTGCCCATTTTAATACTGGGTTATTTCTAGTGTTTTGCTGAGACTATATTTTTTTGTATATTTTTGATATTAACTCCTATTTGGATATGTAATTTGCAAATATTTACTACCACTCCATAGATTAACTTTTAATTTTCTTGATGATTTCCTTTGCTCTGCAGAAAGCTTTTAGTTTGGATTATTCCTGCTTGTTTATTTTTGCTTTTATTGCCTTTGTTTTTGGTATCAGATCCAAAAATCATTGCCAAAAGCAATATGAAGAATACCCTCCATGTTTTCTTCTAGGAGTTTTCAGCTTCAGGTCTTATATTTAAGTCTTTCATTCACTTTCAGATAATTTTTGTGAGTGGTGTAAGATAGTCATCCATTTTCATTCTTCTGCATGTTTTTTCACCACTATTTATTGAAGACATTATCTTTTCCCTATAATATTTTTTCTCCTTCATTGAAAATTAATTGAACATATATGCATAGGTTTATTTCTGGGCTCTCTATTCTATGTCATCGATCTATGTGTCTCTTTCTATGCCAGTTCCAGACTGTCTTGTAATATAGTTTGAAATCAGGAAGCATGATGCCTCCAGCTTTGTTTTTCAAAATTGTTTTGCCTGTTCATGGTATTTTGTAGTTTCATACAAATTTTAGAATTATTTTTTCTATTTCTGTGAAATATGCTCTTATTGTTCTTTTTTGCTCATATTTTGCTCATGTTTCTCTGACATATGTCCTCAAAGCTCTCAATATGTCTTTATTGGAACTTTGACAGGGATTGCTTTGTTTTAGTAATATGGACTTTTAATAAAATTAATTCTTCAAATTCATGAACATGGAATATCTTTCTGTTTATTTGTCTCTTCAGTTTCTTTCATCAATACCTTATAGTTTTGAATGTCTAGATTTTTTATTTTCTTAGTGAATTTATTCCTAAGAACTTTCTTGTTTTTGATGCTGTTGTAAATGTGATTGTTTTCTTCATTTCTCTTTCCAACATTTCATTGTTCATATATAAGAATGCAACAGATTTTTCTATATTGATATTGATTCCTGAAACTTTACAAATTTGTTTATTAGTTCTAACTGTTCTTTGGTGGACTCATTAAAGTTTTCTCTATATAATATAGCACCCACAAACAAAGACAGTTTTACCACTTCTTTTCCAATTTGTGTGCCTTTTAATATTTTTTTCTTGTCTAACTGCTCTGGCTAGGACTTCCAATACTACTTTGAATAAAAGTGGTGAGAGAGTGCGTCCTTGTCTGGTTTCCGATCTTAGAGGAAAAGCTTTCCGGTTTTCATTATTGAGATGATGTTAGCTGTGGGCCTGTCATATATGGCCTTTACTATATTGAGTTATGTTTCTTCTATACCCGATTTGTTAAGAGTTTTTTTTATCATGAAAGATATTGAATTTTCTCAAATGCCTTTTCTGCATCTATTGAGATGATAGTGCGATTTAACCTTATTTTTTAATATGATGTATCACATTAATTGATTTTCTGATGTTAAACCATTCTTGCACCCCTGGAATAAATTCAACTGATAATGGCATATAGTAGTCCACCTCTATTTGTGGGGGATGTGTTCCAAGAACTCCAGTAGACTCCAGAAACCATGAATGGTACCAAACCTTATATATACTCTGAAGTTCTTATACATATATAACTATGATAATGTTTAATTTACAAATTAGACACACAAAGATGAATAACAATAGCTAATAATAAAATAGAACAATTATAACAATATATGGTAATAAAAATTATATGAATGTGGATTATCCCTTTCTCTGTCATCACCAGTCTATCTTAGAGAATATTCCGTGTGTGTTTCAGAAGAATCCATATTGTATTGCTTTTGGATAGAATGTTTTCTATCTGTTTTTATATATCTGTTAAGACAATCTGATCTAACTTATAGTTTAAGTCCAATGTTTCCTTATTGACTTTCTGTTTGGATGATCTATTCATTGATGAAAATTAGCTATTAAAGTGAGTTAATATTAATATATTGCTGCATTTCTCCCTTCATATCTGTCTATATTATATATATATAATCTCCTTAGGTTAGGGAAATTTTAACACATAAATTGATCTACTTGATGGTGTCCCATAACTCCCTTAAATTATACCTGTTCTTCTTCTAAGTTGCTCTCTATTTGTTCTTAGTGGCTCACAGGATATGAGGGTGAGTCCCAAAGCAGAGAGTGCAGGTTGCAGCATGGGAGGTTGGTTAGATTAGCACCAGCAGGTTGGTTAAAAGCTGGGAGAGTATGCAGTTAAACAGACAAATGTTTTAGCCTGATCCCTCTGAACTGAGCCCTGGGGGAACAGCTGACACCAGCATTCATGTTGGTGCTAATGAACAACTGTCTCTTTGTTACAGTCTTGCGGGACTCATGAATGCAAGCTTCACTGGCTATTAAAGCCAAGCATTCTAGGGGCCTGTCTCTCCCACGGCAGCTGCAAAAGCTGGGCTGCTCAGTTTGTGACAAGCTTCTTCCAGAGACCTGCTGGCAACTTACTTTATTGCTGGGGCAAGCCAGAGGCAGAAGGTAGGGCAAGTGCCCACCAAATTTTTGGGATTCAGGAGGATCACAGCCAGCAGCTACATGTGTCTAATTAGAAGCTGGACCTAAGCAGCAGCCTGTACTATATGCAGCCATACTCCAGGGAGTCTTAGAAAGGTGGGATTTTGGGCCCCCTTCCTCTGCACTGAGCCCTAGGGGGACCACCACAGTGAGTGCTCATTCACTTCCTAAAAACTGCTTCTTTGTTTGTAGGAGTCCTGAACACCAGCCTTATTGGCTGTCAGAGCTAGGTGTTTGAGGAGCCCATCGCTCAGGTGGAAGCCTTAAAGGTTGGGACACTAGACCTTTTGCTCCTCAGGGAGAAGCTAGGAGTTGGGGTTCTCTCCTACCTACATACCACATACCACATACCACAGTGGCAGGGGTGAAGTGTACAGCAGGGTGTGTCTCGGCCTTTCCTAGCCATCTTGATGTGGGTTTCTTTCTTATTTACCCAAAGTTTAGGAGATACTCAGCCCATTTCTGAATTTTTCTCAGAGGAAATGGCTCTGGACTAGCTCTACATTCACTGTATCTGTAGGAGAATGGAAATTCTTTATGTCATCATCCTGGTCTGAAGTTTACAAAGGAAATTTTATAAAAAGAAAGGAAGGCTAGGCAAAAACATACTAATGTCACAACCCTATGAGATATTCTTATTTGTTGATGACAAAATTGATGCTTTTAGAGACTGAATAAATCCTTTAGGTGGTAACTGGCAGAGCCAGGCCTTAAACAAGTCTACCTGACTAAAAACTCCATGCTTGTAACCAATATACTATAATGATCTCTTACTCACCCTTCACCCCCAGTGACTGGTACAGTATTAACATAAAGGGAGCATTCTATAAATATTCCCCAGGTGGTCGAATGAAAAGGTAAATAAGTAAATGAATAAAGAGAATGGCAAATGGTCAAAAGTGGTTGAAGCATATGCTGTGTGGAGATTTCTGTGTGTGCACGAAAGTGGAAGTTTAGGATGACCCTACTTTTCTCTCCCAGTCTTATTTCCCCCGAGTAGGCTTTTCTCTCTGCTTCTCCCCCATAGTCCATAAACCTGCTCCAGCATATTTTTACTTGATCTTTGGCCAATAAAGCATCTTCCTTTGCCCTGGCTTACTTAATCCCTTTACAATTGAAGCCTTTCTAAATAATTTCTGTTCCCCTAGATCTTTCTTGTCTATGAACCCAAAACAAAGTTTTATCTCTATAGCATTGCAACTTGCTCATTGCTTTGTGTCTCATTCATATTAAGCAATCTCCTCAATCAGATTAGTATCAGCTATACAAGGACAGATAAAGGATACTGCCAGTCAGTCCCAAACAGTGAAAAATAAATTAAAGATGCTTTATGAATAATTATTTCTTGATTAGTCATCTAGGTATGGGTTAACAAATAAATAATCTTTATCTGGAAATGGTGAAACCGCACTCCCTGGCTGTAAATCAATCTAAAGGTTGTAGACTCGGGACCTTGCCCTGCTGCCCGTTTCACTAATCTGATGTCAGATACTTACAGGTACTGCACTTGAACTCTCCCTCTCTGCTGTGCAGTGAGCAGGCAGGGAGGGCCAGAATTCATGCAAAGTGTTGATAGTTTACACGTATAAAACTAATAAGGGACACTTACATATATAAGACAACTCAAAAATCACAAGCCACTGTTTCCTGAGTGTCCTGCCTAATTTTGAAAACAAGGACCACCCTGACACAGAAATTTCTTCCATCCTAATGTAAAATCCATAAGATGACTTTATCTCTATGATTTGCTTTGTCTTGGGCAGGGTCCAAAATCCTATTTCTTTTCAGTGGTTTCTTTACTTTCTTTTAAGGGATTAGTTTTCTTGGTGTAAATAAAGCCTGAGATATTTCTTCATCTGTCAGATTTTTTTCTCTGGAGGATTTTTAAATTCTCTCAGGGATACTATACAGATTTTGGCATTCTTCTTCCGAATGTGTTACATGATGTTTTCAGTAAGAACTTAGAGGGAGAGGTACCAAAGATTAACACTAAGCAAATAAATGCAGAGCAAAGATTGGGTGTCTGAAATTTCCTCTCTTGAGAGAAGATATCCTGGACCTGACAAAGTGTAATGGAAGCTTACAGAAGGAGTTAGGGAATATAGCAAAACACATGCATGACACAGAAATATAAAGTTATCCTTACAAACTAAAATCAGAGTAGCTTTCCCATAATCTTTCTCCCTATATAATGTTTTTATAGGACAGTGAGTGGGCACATATTACTGAGCAACTATTTCAAGATTATCATTTTTTCCCTTTATCTAGTCAGTGGTGGTAGGTTAAATTTTCAGCAGTTGTGGGATTAGAATTCCCTAGAGAAGCAGGATGAGTGCCTGAGTCCATTTTGGCTATTATAACAAAAGTACTATAGATTGGGTGGATATTAAACAGCAAGCATTTATTTCTCACAGTTCTGCAGGCTGGGACATCCAAGGTCAAGATGCCAGCAGATTCAGTGTCTGGCGAGGGCCTGCTTTCTTGTTTACAGATGCCATCTTTTCTCGTTATTCTTGAATGGCAGAATGGCAAGGGAGCTCTGTGGGACTTCTTTCATTAGGGGATGAATCCATTAATAAGGGTTCTACCTTTATGACCTAATCATATTTCAAAGGTTCCACCTCCAAATACCATCACATTAGAGATTGGGTTTCAACATACCAATTTAGAGGGACACAAACATTTATTTCATAGCAGTGAGTACTTTCCAGATCTGAGAGATGTTCAAGTATAGTTTCAGCTAAAATTGCTAATGTGAGGAATGGTATTGACATTATACTGGGCAAAATGCAACTCAAGTAAATCTGTCCTTAAATGTGAAATATCAAACTCTTGTGAAATTTCCAAAGCATCTTTGTACATTAAAACCCAGAGGTGAAAACCTTCAGAGCATAGGCCATTCTCTTTGTAAAAGACCCTAGAGATAAAACTTTGAAGGCTTCTGAACCCTGTGGGTTTAACTGTC
>PVKM010006230.1:0-44869 GCA_004027735.1 Carollia perspicillata
GGGGGTATTTTAATCATTGTATCTTTATCTCATCCGAAAACTAGGCTCTTCATTTTGTAGCTCATAGTAAAATTTGGTATTTATGTGTAACTCACTATTGCCTTTGAGTTTATCAAAATTTGCACCCAAGAATTATTATTCATAACTTTGGTGTACTTTTTAGAGGATGAGAGAAAACAATACTAGCCCCAGCATCTTAGTTTTGGGGTACTTTCTTTCTTTTTTGATCAATAAATTCATGACCCAAGAAAGACAATAAAATGGCCTCATTTAGCACTGTGCTCACTTAGTGAGACCTGCTCAGGTCTAGTCTATTATAACATGAACTTGTCTTGTTAATGGTGCATCCAACCCTTCAAGTATTTTCAGAGTGCCCCACCATTTAAACAATGTTGGGCATTCAATGGCTTAGTAGTACTAGCAAATCTTTAGCATACATTCGATTTTTAAAATGAACAAATTTTCTATTGAAACCAGGCATATTTGATAGCAGACATGACTTTAATGTTGAAATAGAAAGTCTAAGAGTGCTGAGATGGTGATCATTTGTTAGAAACAAATGACAGGTATGCTTTCTGTAAACTTTAGTGATTAGCAGTGAAATTTTAAAGTCAGCGAGGGTAAACAAAAAATGGGTAATCAGTACTATACAATTCCTTTTCAATTCTACCAGTCCCACCACCCACTTCCTCATCCCAGAATTGGGTCTGATCTGTTTCTTTCTGCAGGTTCCATGGGAAAGTTACATGACTTGAGAAATCTGTGGCGTGCTCTCCTTCGTCCCCCAACATCTAGGCACATTTACTGGCAGTTAGTGCCACTGGTATCTTTATGGACTAGCAAGCCCTCTCTTCTTTCCTCCCTCACTTAGCTTCTGTTTATTCTTCTAATCTCTGTTCAGTTCTCCCTTCTTTGTGGCCGCCTTCCTTGACCTCCTTGCCTGGATCAGAACCGCCTAGGCAGGTGCTCAGGGAACTATGTACTTCCTAAAGCTTGTCCCAGTTTCAAGTTCACCTTTGTTTACACGGTTATTTGATTAGTCTTTGTTCCTCAGTTCTTAGTATAGTGTTCTGTACATAATAGGCACTAAATAAATATTTCAAAAAATGAAAGACTGTTCAGATGGGAAAATTCTTATTTTTGGCTATAGTTTATCATTTGGGATACTGTTAGTAAATGCATACTGAGTTAAGATTTTATGATTTTTATGTATTTTCTGAAATTTAAATCAATATTTTTTTTAACTTTGAAAAGGAAGTTAATAGTCTTTTCAATGCTAGTATATAGGTACATACGTGTTTTTTGGTTTTTAATTTCCCTATAATTTAATTAAGTTTTCTCCAGTTTTTCGAAGCTAACCCTTTCAGTTTCAGGGCACAGCTGCACCAACATTTTCATGAACCAATGACAAGTATGAGCATGTGGGCTTTAAAATGTCTATACAGTTCTCCGGAGTGCGTGGTGTAATTAAAATTTGGAAGGACAAGGGTGGTTGAGAGGTTCCTGTAATTTATCATGTTGCTCCAGGATAAAAATCTAAAATTTAAAAATCACAGCAGTTTCTATAGTTAGCTTATGTCCAATGCACATACAATGAAAAACCACAGAATTAGTTTCCCAGCAAGAGGGTTTATTAAAAGATTTAGAACGAAACCAAAAGAAATAGTCTTTTAAGAGTGCAGTCCTAGAATTGCAGTGTAGGAAAGTAGTAACATTGAGAGACATCCATATACTCTGGTTTTTCTTCAGATTGTAGAGAAATCTCTCATCCTCTGTTCCTCCTTTGGTCAGAGGCAACTGCAGAGTATTAAGTAGGTAGGTTTATCATTGTCTCAGTTTACTCATTCAAAGAAAATTGGGTGTGTCAGCCTGCCATGCACTGAGGCAGGCATAATGCCTAATTAACCACAGTCCCAGCATCCGAGTGATAAGCCGGTACTCTAGTCACTAATGAACTTTTAAAAATTTGTTCCTGACCTCAGAGTCTACGGTCATATCTGGAAAGTCTGAACCCCTTGCCACGCTCACAGGATACTTTTTTAAATCATTCATTCCAATTTGTCCTACGCAGCTATTCAAATCATTGTGAAATTCACATCGTTCCCTGTGACATCACTAGAGGCTGTTGCCAGGACAGACTAAGTATTCAGACCTCTGTGTCTCTTCACCTTAGACATCCGGCAGCGTTTGAACAGACTCAACACTTGGAACTGTCGCTTATCCAGGCTCCCAGATACCTGAAGTTCAAATATACCACCATGTGGTATTTTGGTCTCTATTTCTCCACACTGTAAAAATCTCGCCTTCCTGGATTCTCGTCGTCCTGTTTTCAGAGTGGGCGTTTGTTTATTGGTGCTAGCCGTGGTTTATAATTCCAGTTATGTTTGTCATGCAATAGCCTCTGCATTCAACCATCCCTGTATCCGATACACTTTGGAAGAAGTAATACTTAACACGTAATATTGTAAACTAATCTGCTTTATCTAATTTATGAAATTATTTGGGCTGGAAGAGACTGACAGTGAAATGCATAGCTCATCCCCTTTCCAGAAGAGTAGGATAGATTTTTATTGTCTATAAAATCCATTCTGGGTGGGCATCTATTCTCAGCCTTCATTATCTCCAGTGATAACAATTCCACAGCCTCCTTTGGCAGCTTTCCCTATTGCTGAACTAGCCTTGCTTATTAATCCTATAATAATACCTTATGTTCTCTAAATATTGAAGCAGCGCTCAAGTCTCCCTGCTAACTCATTCCTCCCTGCCCACCGTGTGGAATCTTTCTGGAGGGGGCATAATTAGGTAAGCACACAGTACCAAATGGTGTGCTGTGCAGCTTGTCCTGAGGCATTCCGCACGGGGCTTGTTAGGATGGACATTGTCAGTCCATAGAAAATTAAGCTATTAAATCTGCAGCACCAGGGTGGTGATTGAATTGCTTATGCCACTGGGAAGAAATTACTTTGCAGACATGTGCATTTCATAGCCAATAGTATTCTCCCCTTCTGCATGCTCTAATGGTAGCCTTCAATTAACGCAATGTTTTAGGAGTTATCCTGGCATGTTTGTGCTACTGTTGGGACATTGGTTGCACCCGTCCAAGGAAAATATGGTCCAAACGTTGTCCCAGAAAAGAATTGGCTATGGTCATTGGATGAAGAGCATCCTTGCCCGTTTTTCTTCAGTTTGTGCATTACCCAGTGTTGGCACTCCACCCATGTCCTTGATTCACTTTTGTCATTTCTGTGCTCCCATCACCAGCCTCTGGATGTTTTGCTTGTGCTGGTCAGCAGTTGGGCCTTTCTTCAGAGGAGTGCCCTTGGACCTCTGGGTTCATGTCCTCCCTGGCACATATGAAAACTCAACACCCTTCCTTTAAGTTGGGACAAACTCCAGCTTGCCACTTGCCATCCGTAGCTCCCCAGTGGGACCACACCAAAGCTCCCCTTCACAACACTTCCCTTGAAAAAGGACTCTTGCTCGGCTTCTTTCCCTTTCCTGCCGTGTTTCCTTCCACTCCCATCCCAGTTCTCCTTGGGAGCCCTTCTCTGATAAACCCCATCTGTGAATCCTCATCTTAGACTTTGCTTCTAGGGAAGCAGACTTAAGACACCGGTCCTTCCTCAGTCACAGCTGAGAGTGTGGCCGTCGGGATCCCCGGGCTTGTGTGGTTAACTGACCTGATTTCCACGGATGCCTTTCTCATGATGAACACATCTCATCCTGTGTGTGGAAATCATAAGTTTTGTTCCAATTTTGAAAGGGGCTCATCCGTCCTTCTACTTGGAGTTCCCTGAAGTCGCAAAGCTTCCTTGGTATGCAAGCTCAAAATGGCTATTTTTTAAATTCTTTTTTATCCTCACCAAAGGACATTTTTTAAAATTGCTTTTAGAGAGTAAGGGAGGGGGAGGAGAGAGAGGAGGAGAGAAGCATTGATTAGTTGCCTCTGGTATGCACCCTGACCAGGGCCTGAACTGGCAACCTAGGTGTGTGCCCCGATGGGGCATCAAACCTGTGACCTCTTAGTTCACTGGACAATGCTCCACCCAACTGAGCCACATTAGCCAGGGCAGACAATGGCTATTTTTATTTTCTTTCTGGAGTGTTCCTTATTGTAGCATCTGTCCTGTGCTGCTCCTTAAATCAGCTATCTATTAGAGCCAAGCCTGCATATTGACTTCATTTACGTGATTTGTCTTTCTCTGAGGCTGGACTGTGACTTCCTGGTTATCAGAATGCCCAATAAGCAAATTAGGTGGTGTGCTCTACTCCAGGGCTGCCCCACGAGTTGCTTGTTGCCTTCTACTGATGGAAGGACTTAAGTATACCTATGTTCACGTGCAGTGCTTATGATTGGTTCACTTTAGCCATTTTGTTTCCGTTTATTCAGCTCAGTTCCTGAAACACTGTCTGATTTATTATCTTTACGTCCAATAAAAGTCTCTGTCCCAAATCAGGAAATATCAGAATAATTAAGGACCAATGACAAGATAGGAAGGAAGTGATGCATTCGGGGAGAAAATAACGAGAACCAGGCATGATCATTCTCTTACTTCCTCTTTTTCTTTCCTATGGCTGTGTCCACAAAGAGAGTGTTTTCCCCCGCAGTCTGCTCTTTCTGTCTCTGCCTGTTTTACTCAAATATTTTAGGAAGATTAACTGAGAAACATGCTTTCCAAGAATGAAAGCTGCTCTGAATGTAATGTCAAATTAGCCTCGGGGCACCAGGGACAGCAAGTCTGGTCATGAATGTTCCAGAAGCTATTTACTGAAACTTAGAACAGCACACTCATTATGTTGCCAATGCCTCCTTCAGTTCTAAACTCTTTCAATGAACATCTGAAATATCCAGTTTTATATCCTTTTTCTAACCATGCCTTAAACACAGTTGGTGGTCCATAAATGTTTTTAAAAATTGTATTTAATAATTAAAGTAAGGATCAGGTGGATGCAGTACCCTATTTCTTGTGAACACAAAAAGCTATTTTCAAGTACGTAATTGATACCACTGAAAAATAAATAAGGAAGTTGTATTTACATTGCATGTTCCTGAAATCATTAGCAGGTTGACTTTGAAATAAGAATTCAAAGTACAATTAAATAATGCATTGTTCTAGGATAATTTCACACCCTTATTGTACAGTAGCATATGATTTTGCTTGTTACTGTTGTCCTGGCTATACTCTTAACTATTAAAAAAATTCAGTAATGGGAAATAAATATTGAAAAATTTTAGTAACAGGAAAACCTAACCTTTTACTCAATGACAATGTATTTTTTGGTTGACCCATTGGGTTGGTAACCTCTAACCTCTTACATTTGTATATGTGTGTGAGTGAGTATATTACCTATGTGTACACTCACATCTGAATATGCTACCCTTATATCAGAGAGAAATTACACAAAACAGTCTCGAAAAACCCTAAAACTGTAATGCAGTCTATCTCCAAATCAGTTGTGCTCCCTTCGTGGCCTGATACTACCTGCTAGATTATTTCCCTTATTACAGGGGCGATCAAAAGTAGGCTTACAGTCGTGAGTATGTGAAACACATTTTTTTCTTATATTATTATTTATTCATTATTGTATTATTTATTTGCATTATAACCATAAACCTGCTTTTGTCCACCCTTGTATTATGACCGAAGATGAGCTAGCCAGTGCCCGTCAGCATCCAGGACTTTCTCAAGGTTTTCTGCCTAATTAGAAAGCAGTGGCCCTGGCTGGTGTAGCTCAGCGGACTGAGCGTGGGCCTGCGAACCAAACAACCACAGTTCGATTCCTAGTCAGGGCACATGCCTGGGTTGCAGGCCAGTTTCCAGCAGGGGACTCACGAGAGGCAACCATACATTGATATTTCTCTCCCTCTCCCCTTCCCTTCCCCTCTAAAGGTAAATAAAATAAAATCTTAAAAAAAAAAAAAGAAAGCAGGGACAATAGTATACCACGTCAGTACATGTAACTTCAGTGGTGGGAAGGTGACTTAAAGAACTCCCGAGGCTACATTACATACATATATATATGTATATATGTATACATATATATATACATATATATGTATATGTATGTATGTATATGTATATATGTATGTATATTCTACTACATGAACCCATTCTTCAACTCTGGACCATATTGGAGAGAGGGGAAAAACAACCACACACAAAAAAAATACTACTTTCAATGTATCAGAAACTTAACTCTTAAATTTATAAGGAAGCTTTACTTAAGACAATTGAACAATAGCCTCTGTTCTCATTTGGCAAGTTTCCCTATATATAACTGGGGTGGGAGAGTCTTAAAAAACTCAACAAAGAACGATGCCAGTGACTGAGTTGTGTCTCCATTGCTTAGTTGTTGAATAAGAGCAAATGCAAAGCTGTCTTTGTTATTTTAGTGTGAGCGGGCCATGATCTTTGCTACAACTGACGTTCTTTTGTGGGATAGTCTGACAACCCCCTATAGTTTTCATTCATGTGAGGAAAACAGCCCCCCACCCCTGCTCCCGATCTAATGAAACAAAGAAATAAAAGAATAGGTTAGAGCTCAGTGCTTCTATCATCAGAAAGACTTGTGTTTGTATATAACCCCATGACCTTAGGTAGGTCATACAGTCCATGTCTTATTTTCCCCATCTGTTCAATGGGACTATGTTAGAGAATTGATGTGAAAATAAAAAATAAACCACATCTAACTTGCTTAGCAAAGTATCCAACACCTTGTAAGTGCTTTTTAGGAGTGATACTAGTTAATCATATTACTAATAGAGTGATTCCTAGTTGATTTATTATCCTTTTGTTTGTAGTATGTTATTATTATTTAAGTATTTACAATTTCTGTTTGTAATACAAAGATAACTTAGTCTTTTTAGTTCATATCAAGATAAAGAGCAAAGGTATCTTCAAGAACATGAAGGACTTAGTAGGCTATTCTGTTTGAATAACTTTCTATTCCCAATTTTGATAAAATATTCTCTTAAAGTACTCTTTTGCATTATTGAATAATTTTTTATTTCCCCATCATACAAGTACATATTAAAGAATCTCACGTCTCTATTTTTTTAGGATACAAAAAGTGGTCTGTTTTTATATCCAGTTTAATAATTTTAGTTTTTTTTTTTTTCTGCAGCTGTGAGGCAGCAGATGATAAATCAAAAACTAATACTTCCAACATCCTCAAAAAATAAAAGTCTGTGACAGACTAAATATGGGCTAAATGAGGCTTATGGATGATTTGTTCTAATTAGATATAAGGTAAATGTGCCTGCACTTGTGACTTTTATTAAAGTCAGAATATGCGGTTGTTTAGGCTTTCCTGCATTGCCCTTTCAAAAAATCATTTGAAAATATTTTTGGTCCGCTGTTGCTGAGACAATATGGCTTGGCAGTGTATTGGTAACTTAATAAGCTCGCTGCATTCGTCATGCAGAAACTGTTCTTTATATGCAAAGCTGTCAGACAGATTGAGTATATAATTTTTTCGCATGAAATAATATGATAAAACTCCGGTATCAAATTGAATGCTGTACTGGCGTTTGAAATCTTTCATGCCTAGGTTGGAATTGTTTTACAATGGGAGCTTTGTTTGATGACAAATACTCTTTTTGTAGCAGACGAATCAGTTATGTTTAAATAGCGGGCATTATCCTCCTGACTGTAGGTCCCCTTTTTATGCTGTTAACCTATTGGAAAATGAAGCCTGCTTATCAGTTATGTTTGACATATTTTGAAATGGTTAACTGAGACAATTAGACTACACTATCAGTGTAGTAGCTTTTTTCATTCTTTCTACAAAAGACTAACGTATCTGATTTTGCAGTTTTGTGATAGAGCTGACAGTATTTACCTCTTTCCAGGTTTTGATTTAATCTCCAGTGATAATGCTTACTAATATAATATAAAATCTCAGCTCAGCACAGAGGAGAATCTCGCACGTGATAGGCACACATATAATGCGTGTTGACGTGAACAGGAAAACGATCAGCAGAAATCATGGGCAGAGTCCATGTGACAAATTTTCCGGAAGGTCTAGCCCTTGCATTTTGTTCAATGGTGGATGTCCTCAAAGCACTGGCCCACCCATGTCAGTTTCTAGAGGCTAAAAGGGGGAAAAATGCTACAAATACGCACAGAGCAAATGTGCTTAAAGCAGCTCTTGGCCAAGCAAGTTCCTGTTACAGAGTGGCGCGGTGCCAGAGCTCTTCCAAGCACTCCGCTGCTACTTAATGTATTTGGTATGTGGGAGAAACTCGTAACTCTGGAACCGCCCATCCTACAGCGTCTGTCACGTCTGAGGTCTGAGCGTTTCAAAGCCAGAGCAGTTTAGCCACCCAGCTCAGAACCGGACAGGGAGGCACCTCTTCACCGGGGGCAGGTTTTAAACGGAATGACAAGAGACCAGAAAGGACTGAAGTTCTCCCTCTGGCCCTCTCTCCTTTTCCCTGCTCTCCCTCCCTCCCTTCCTCTCAACTCCTCCCCGCTCCCTCCTGCTCTCCTCCTTCCCTCTCTTTGATTTTTGTCTTTTATTCTATTTTTTGAAGGAAGCTCTGTTCTAAATGTATTAAAATAATTATGAAATAGCCACGGAGATTCTGGGTCTGGGCTTGCCTAACCTTAGTTTTTCAGCTGATCCGCCTTTCTTGGTTTTCGTAACAAAGGAAAACCAGATCTTTTGCATCCCCTAACTTCATAGCAAAGCCCCCATCTGGAATGAATTCAGCGTCTCTAGCAAATATGTGTTCTCTATTCAAAATCCATCTAAAAATAGTGCTCCACCAAGTAAGAAAAAATATTTTGACATTCTCTTCATGTTTTGTGGGGTAAGCACAGTTTGAAACAGGCTTTCTGTGAATTTTCACAGGCAGAAGAGTCAATGTACTTTTTTGTGCGTGTACAACCTGTTTTGTCAGGGATGCTTTCTCATCCAAAATACAACATCGCGACTGTGTTTGTGAGCGAGATGCCACACTTACCACAAGCCAACCTTCACATAAAACTTTGATACTAGTATCCAAAGAGAAATGATCAAGGTTTGCCGACACGTGCCAATACCGATTCCTCTTATGTAATGAATAGCTTTACAGGAAGGCAAGTACAGCCAGCCCGCGAGGTTGTGTTCACAGCCTAAACTACTAGATGGCAGTGGATTGAGTACCGAACCCAAGGACTGTCTTCTAGGAAGGCTGAGCCCTTCTAAGAAAATAACTGCTCCCATAATTTATTAATCAACTACCACGTGTTAGGCGTCACGAAAGGGACTTTATAAACGTCTTCTCCTTTAATCCCATAGTTATCAGTCATCCTGTGATGAGAAAACTGAGGCTCACAAAGTGTAGCAAGTTGCCAAACATAAACTGACTGGTAAGCACTTGCAAAGATATCCAATCCCAGGCCTGAGACCGTCTGCTATCGTTTGTGTTCATGCTTAGGGAGGTAAAACGTGGCCAAATCTTGACCTTTTTGGTCAAATCAATACTTACATAATTAGTAAAAGCTCTTTTTCCCAGTCTTCTAACTCTATTTGATGTTTGAAAGTGTGGAATTTTAGAAAACCTGAAACTGTTGTTTTTTTAAAAAATGCTATCATTGTAATTTCATTGTAACATGACTAAAATTCTAAAATCAACCCTGGAACAATACAATATGTAGCGTTTTTGATTACTTAACCCCCTACACCAATCCCTTTTGATATTTTGTGGTAATGATTAAGGAAAATACTTCAACTTAAAGTTGATGGACACTTGTAGATATATTTACAGATTAATGAAAACATTGCTATCACCGGCTTGATGTCTAGCAATCCAGCATATTGTCCTAGGACTATCTGATTAAAAATGTTGAAAAAAGTTTCCAGTTCATCAAACCTGTTTCCTCTATTAGAGAAATCATCACTATGTGTCCCCAGTGACCCCTAGCCTCTAAGAACCTGCTAAGGAAAATTGTTTCAGATTTCCACTGTGTGTTCTGCAGTCAGATATAGCTGCACACAACCAAGGACTGAGGCCATGCTAAACCCACCTTTGAAACCTAAGGCACAAATACAGAACACCCTCGGAGGACTGCTTGTCTCTACTACTGTGTAGTGTTTCCAGGGGCACAGTTAAGGAACACGCGGCAAGGTTGAGCTTTCTAAATTACCTTCATGGTGGAGAGTGGTATGTGGTGATTGTGATTTAGGAAGGAGCAAGTGATTTGGGAACCAAACAACTGCATTGACTCCCTGCTAGCCCAGGTTAGAATGGTACACGCAGAAGAAACTTGGGTCTTCTGTTCTGGCCCGTCCATGTTTGAGATGAGAAAATTGAGGCCAACAGTATCCAGTGACAGATCCAAAACCTAAAGCCAATTAAGGATGGAGGGGGCCGAGAACAAAATCCACGTTCCTGGTCTGAAGCGCTCTCCTCTGCATTGTGCCTGGCACTCTCTAAAGCTTTTTGAACAAGCGTCACAGCCCTTTTATCTCTGACTTACATTCATTGTTATGTTCCAGCTATAAAATACCAGAGCCCGTATCTTAAATATTATAAGTGAGGCTTAGAATGTATTTTGTATTTCGTCTGTGAGTTATACAATAGCAAATACAATGTTTTGTACTGTACAGATTGACATCAATCATGGCACAAAAAAAACGAGCAAAGTAAAAAAAGGCTTGCCTTTAGCCCAACACTGTGTTCTTTGTTAACTGTAGAATAGAATCTCTCCTATCCAGGTTTAGAGTAGTGGGTCTCATAGTGAAGACCCCGAACCAGCTGCTTCAGTATCACCTGGGAACTTGTTTGAACAAATTCTCAGACTCCTCTGAACCACTGAATCAGAAACTCTAAATGGGGCCCTACGACCTGTATTTTAAAAGCTCTCTCGGTGATGCTGATGTGTGTTAATGTGGAGAAACTACTAGTCTACCTATTTAGATTTTATTGGTCTACTATACAGGCTTCCATGCATTCTTCCTTCTTTTTACTTCTTTAATATTTAAGTACATTAGGGATTTTTGTATACATAATTGATTTTAAATACATAGTTATTAAACAAGCACCCCGTCAGCCATTATTCTGGACTTGCAGTGTGGTTTACAGCCAATTTTGCCAAGCCCTTCTGGATGAGTGGACGAGCATCATCTGTTTGGGTATGATTCTTGGCTGGTGTTTTCCTTGCTAATTTTAATTGGTTGACTCTCCTGTTTGTTTCTGCCACTCTTGCTACTAATTGGCATCTTTGTTGGTAGGCCCCACTGAGAGGTCAGCCACTGCAAGATGGAAGACCATCTCACCCTTGTTACCCTCCCACCCCACCTATGTCCCCTTCTGGGCAGGGGCGTGGGATACGATGGGTTAGATAGGAAAGCCTGCTTTCTCTAGGGCCCATGCCGTAATTCTTCTGGAGATACATAGGAAACCTCATTCCTCTAGATCTAGACCTCAATTCCCTTTTCCCCAACACTAAATTCTCTTCATTTTCCTTGTCTGGCTGGAGAAAGATTAAGACAAATGACATTTGCAAATGAAAAAATCTTGGGGACAAGGGCTTGGGAGTGTTACCTAATAAGAGATCAGTTGTTCTTTCTGTCAGTGTTTCCTGTGCTGATGGGACCGCCTGGAAGTGGCTGCAGGTCCTCACAGATGCAGAATTTCTGATTGGAATTTCTGATCTCTTGTTTCCATAATGGCTGGAGACTGCTATGTCAAAGAGCCATTAATCATGATTGTTAAGCAGGAGAGCATGGCTGTTATTTAACTCCTAGCGGTGCTGTCAAATAGATAGGCCACAAGTAAACCTTATCGCATAAAAAAAAAAAAAAAACAGAATGATGTCATCAGGCAAGTCACAGCTTTCCAGTGAGGGGCCAGTGGTAATAAATAGGCAGTTGCCTCACAAGTACATTTTAGGAGTTCTAGCAAGAACCCCTATATAAAATATGCTCCTGACACATCACAGATGCCAGAAAATTCCTTTCACAGAGAGAAACATTTTGAATACATTAGCAGAAAACCTGAAGTTCAAATGCCTTGAGAAGAGACAAGCTGTGGACTTAAAAACATAAAATGGTACAGAATTTGAATTTCAGATTGTGCTCTGGAGTAGGGTAAGGAGCACATTGGGTGTAGTGCAGGTAGGAGGGAAAAGAAAGCACCTAAGCAAATGACCACCAAGGGAAGGACGATGGAAAAAGACGAGACAGAGCTGGGCATAAGCATTGTCTTTCATTTTTGCTGAGGACTGTTCTTTGCTGACAGATTTCTCATGCCAAAATAGTGTCTTCCAAGTCATGGGACCCATCCTAGATCTGAGAAATGTCAACCACGGCTAAGGAGAGGTTTTAGCAGAGTGTGCCTCTCTTCCCTCTAGAATCGTTACAAAATCTGCAGGGCGCAGGACAAAAAGAGAATTGGGGCCCCTTGATCAAAAATCATTGCAAGTTTCTAGACGGCAACAGCAGAGAATTCAACTAAAGGCGGTGTCCTTCTAAGCGAGGAGCCCTGTGCATGTGACGTGTGCCCATGATGCCTGCCTTCCTCTTACTCATGTTTTCACGATAAATTTTTCCTCGTTTTGCATCACTGTGTGTCACCATTGTAATGCTATATTTTGGCACGGTGCGATTTTGTAAAGTCACTTTGTACTAACATTACGTATTAAAGGGTCTCTGTTGGCCCTGTGGAGAATTGGAGGATCGAGGAGTATCTTCTCTAGCCCAAATAAATGGCAAGTTAAATGTGTCTCAGTATCTACTCCTTCACATTCTTTAACTTTTCTTTTACATTTTATGACTTTTATTTCATTGTTATTATTTATTTTTAATTCACTTTTAATTTTTTAAGATACTTTTATTGTTGCTTGATTGCAGTCATCCCCCTGGTCCCCCACTGCTCTCCCCTGCCCTGCCCATCCCCCTCTCTCCCACATTCAACCTCCCTCCTCACATTGTCCTTGTCTATGGTTCCTTTCTGCATGTTTCTGGACTTAGTATTTTTATTTGTATTGAATTGGGGTGACATTGATCAATAAATTATGTAGCATTAATTCCAAGTTTGTACCAGTGAAATTCAGCAAATTGCAATTTCCTTTTTTTCTCTAAAAGTTGTGTCCTTAGGAGAGAGAAATGCCTTCTGCCTGAACCAATCATATCAGAAACAAAGCTGGTTTCATCACAGAATCTCCTAAAACCAATTTTATTTTTTTAAGGAGATATCAAATAGCTTAGTATCCTTTATGTGTTTTTTGACTGTTTGTGTTTTGGGTTTAACAAGATAAGAGTATAGTGTTTTAGTGGCATTACAGAAATGGTGACAAAGTACATTTTGTGTTCCTGATTATCCCTTTTTATTATATCATTAAAAAAAGAAATTAGAATAAAGTAAATCCTTTTAAGTAGATAAAAGGCTATCTTTATTTTATGCTTTGAAACCCTATTCTTCTAGGTTTTATTAGTTTACAGCCTGTGAGATATTATTGTCATAAGTGACAAGCTAGTCTTGGAGTTAATAAAAAGAGCTAACTACTCACAATAACCCTTTTAGCTTATTAGAGGAAAATAGATAGATAGGTAGATAGATAATAGAGCTTTTATATGTAAGCATGTATGAAATAATGCAAATAAATAAGCAGTGAAATATCTTACCTACAATGTATAATTAGATAAAAAACTTAATATATTCTCTCATTTAGTTTTAACAGCTCTGTGAAGAAGATATTGTCACCCTTTCTTCAAGAAAGAAATAGATTGTTATGTTGCCCATTTTCACACACTGGAGAGTTCTAGCACAGGTCTGCATTAACTCTAAAATCCACGTTCTTTCCATATGGCCCTGCAGTCTCAAACAGATTTGTTTTAACTTTTGTAAGTCTTTTTATTCTATTATCTCTTTTGATCCGTATTGATTAAACTGTGTGATAAATACTCAGTTTGACCCAGAAGGTTGTTAAAACTCAGGAGGCTCAGGTGTCTTTCCTGAGCTCGCTCTGTTCTACAGGAGCCCATCAGAGAACAGAATGCCTCGCCCATGACCCGTGCCCATGACCCCGTGCCCGCAACTCTGTGTTCTTGTCCCTGGACCAGGCCATCTCTGCTCAGCTTCTCCTCCTGCTACCATCCCTAACTAACTCATAGCACACACTTTTAAGTCATTTATAATTCTTTGTAAATCTCTACCTATTTAATGTGAAGAATCATTACTGTCTATCTTCCAGCCTCTGAAATAATAATTTCTCTCAGACAAGAAAGTAAACTCCAGTCATTTTCATTCTGAGAATGTAGAACTCAGCACTTCATTTTAGGGACCTTGCCAAACACTGCTAATTGGATTCCATTTAATTGGATTAAAACTAAGGAGGCATTTTTTTTTCCTCTGGTCTTATAACTTCACCCCTCTTGTTTAATTTTTATAAAACATCATGTGCTTTGTAAGAGGGATACATCTGGGGTATCTGGTGACTCTAGAGGTCTGAAAGTAATAATGACTCCTGGTGTGATAGGCAGATGCATTGTCATAGTAATGACATTTAATAAATTAAAAGAGACTGTGCCAAATTCTCAGTTATTTTCAAGAATGGTGGCTTCAAATGTAAATAGAAAGTAGACAATTGGCTTCTTTATCGATGGAGTCAGGAGATCATTCATGGGGAGCAGAGGCCTATTTCACTCCATCACTCACAGGTATACTGAAAAACTGACCAACTGTAATGTCAATTTTGTAGGCAATTTCCAATGGATCAAAAATGGTGAATCTGTTATTGGCTTTAGTATATTTTTAGCTGATTGTTTTTCTGCATTTGGAATATGTAAACAATTAATTTATTTGTGCCTTACCCATTGTTCTCTGTTAATCTGTACTGTTGTCTCATCTTTGTGTAAGGCTTGGAAATATAAGAATCATTGGAAAAAAGCATCATTTAAAATATGTATGTAAGAATCACAGTACAGTGAATAGCTAACTTAAGATTTAGATCACAGAAGCACAATGGACCAATTAGCTGTTTGCCTGGAATATTACCAGGTGTGTGAGGAATTTATTTTAATTGTTGTCCAAATGGGACAACTTGAACCTTATGTGCTACCTCTATTTGGACCAATTGCATAGTTAGGTAAATGTACATAAAAAACCCTATAAATTTAGACTTAACGAGGAAGTTTTCCACACATCGTAGAGACAGTTCATACATTTGAGGAAGATTTGGAGAAGACACCCTGAAGCCCCTTCTCACTGTTGAATTTTAATGTAATGATTCTAAGTTTGTAAGATAAAGAAAGTCTTGAGAAGCCAGAAAAAAAAAAAAAGTTGGGCTAATTTACTGGTGGAAAAATGGATTTACTGGCTTATGTTAAAGCGGAGACTGAAATTCTAACCAGATGAATGCTATACATTATATGTTTGAGCTATTTTAAAAGTTGAGCTATTAGGAAAGAATTTTAGTTCAACTGGTTTTTATATAGTCGCTATTCAGTAGAATAATTTCTAAAATTTTGAGAAGTTTGTATTTCTATATGTAACTAGATTTAGTAATATGTTTGCATCCATGATTTCCATCTAGTAAAGTAATAAAACAATTTAAGAAAGAGCATGCATGAATCCAATACAGGTTATGATTGACGTGAGTGAACTATCTTATGGAAATGTACATAAATGATGCTGCATCGAAATTTCTTTTTCTCTTAAAATGTAGCCAATT
Source organism: Carollia perspicillata (assembly GCA_004027735.1). Classification (NCBI taxonomy): domain Eukaryota; kingdom Metazoa; phylum Chordata; class Mammalia; order Chiroptera; family Phyllostomidae; genus Carollia; species Carollia perspicillata. The sequence continues at coordinate 15,663 of PVKM010006230.1, forward strand.
GCCTGAGGAAACCGGGTGTTTTCTACTTAAATCTAATCATACCAACAGTGATTAATGTTGCTAAGTCTAAATAAACCACTTTAATTGACAAAAAAAAGCAATTTAAAATCTTGTGTTTTAGTCTGAATGAATAATTTTAGGAACTTACAAAATGAACTTTACTCCTTGAAAAATTATTTTATGTATCTAATTAATACTTCTAATTTCTCTTGATAGCTAATATTTATTTCTTATCTATTGAAAGTTTTTCTTTGTATGTGATATCAAATCACAGAAAGAGTAGACTAACTTTGAAGATAAAAGCTGATGCTTTTCCCACTGGAAGACCACTTAGGTTTTGGTAGGAATGTTGGTGAATTGAAAGCATCAAGGAAAACTAGTTCCAACTCATTGCTCCTCAAACACAATCTGTTTTCAACAATTCCTTCAGAAACAAAGAATCAGTTCTGGTGGCATAAATTTAAATTCTCTGTAAGTTGGTCCTCAGGTCGTACTGGTAAGTAGCAGAGCCTAGATTTGAACTGAAATCATCCTTTCCATTCCCCATGTTGTTACAGGAAGTAGTAGAATGCACACAAGTCCTTTTGTCTCCATTGTTCTTGTTCTTTACTGCGAGGACACATACTGCCTCCGTCCAGCACTGCAAGCATGTATAGTAGTGTTCCTGTTTCATAGATAAGGGAATGTATTGTACGGGCCTGAGGCCATACGACAATGAGTGGCAAAACTGGGATTTGAACCTAGATCTCTTTCCTAATTCAGCTATTGCCTCTACTGATCCCAGGCAGAGGAAATCACATTTTTCTTCCTTCCTTCCTTCCTTCCTTCCTCCCTCCCTTCCTTCCTTCCTTCCTTCCTTCCTTCCTTCCTTCCTTCCTTCCTTCCTTCCTTCCTTCCTTCCCTTGTTCCCTTTCTCACTTTTCTCCTCTTTTCTTTCTATTACAGCAAAGGAACTAAACCCCTCATATCTGTAAAGTAATGCCTTTTCCTATAATTTTTTTGTGCATTATCTTTAAAGGCATGCTGTAGACCAGGAGCTGTTCTGGGCCCCATAGAGTGCTAAACCGTTTTGCATACGGTCACTATACATTGTAGTCTGTAGAGTTTGCTCACACATTAGCCATCACTTGATTCTTGGAAAGTATAACAAACACTGTCTCCTAAAAACTCACATTTCCTTTACCTAAACAAGGGCAAATAGAAATCGTCCTTGGTTCTACTTCAGTTCACCAGTTCTGAATATTCTTCTGGGAACTGCTGATAGAGAACAAGTTCCCAAATATAGCTATTTTTAGTTTCATAAAGATTATTATGTCTATACATGGTATTCCTTGTGTTGAAGCTAATGTCTTAAATGCAGTCCAAAATCAATTCACCATTATGTACAGCCAGGCTACCCACTAGAAAGGTAACATTTTTCTTTTCTGTATGCTACCAATATTTGGCACCTACACCACAAGGAAAGGAATTAAGGGGGTTACTGTTGCTTTTCTAGAAGTAGCTTAAACCAACAGTTATCATGTACCATATTTTGCCATGTGTAATGCTCTCTCGTGTATAATGCCCATATTTTTGGCCCAAATTTTCAGGAAAAAAAATCTTGTGTTTTAATTTTTAGTTTATTTATTTATTTATTTATTTATTTATATTTACATACTTGTGTGTTTTTTTTGGTATTATAAAGGAATTTTAGCATTTATTTTTTAACCTATTGTGGTATAAGAACTTTTATGTAACACGTAATTATAAAACACAAAAACAGATACAAGGTATTTCAGGTACTACCCATGTATAATGCACATCTTTATTTTTCCCTCAAAAATCTGGGCAAAAAGGTGTACACTATTCACGGCAAAATACTGCATGCGTCGCCCTTCTCTCTTCCCAAAAGTGATCATTTAAACTTTTCAACATTTAATCATGGAATAAATTGGTAAGATGGATTATTTTGCAACCTCTTCAAGAGAGAATTTGCCAGAAAAAAAGATGTAGACACGCCCCCCTTCTCCCCCCACCCCCCCACCCCCCCACCCCGTGGCTGTGGTCTCTAAATCCCAGTACCTGCAGGTTTTTCTTCAGGAACTTCAGCCCCAACAAGAAGTCTTTTGACAATGGGCTGCCGGATTGCTAATTATCAAATGTCGCATGTCAACCATCCTGCAAACACCCTTTAGACAACTGTGATGGCAGCAATATTTGTCTTGTTAAAGACCCTGAAGTTAAATTACTGCTGCAGGATTTTCCTTCAAGGCCAACTTGTTAGTTCGGGTGGTAATGAGCTATTGACTGGGGTCTCCTCATTCATCCAGGCTTCCTTTATTACTTTCAGTGATCTCCTGAACTGAGGGCCAGTAATTTGCATTCTTTGTTCAGTGAATTCTACCTGACAGTCCTGTCTATAATTTTCCTTGTAAGAGGAACAGAAAGACTGAGAATGAATAAATTATCTCTTGAATAACTCATGGTTTTATCTGTTTTTGTTACAGAAATGCTATACAGACTTACCTTTTCTTGACTGAAGGATGTTTAGTAACAAGAAGTCCTATATTGTAGAATTTTCGAAAGAAGAGAAATGCTTTTTTTCTCTCACTCTTTCTCGACTTTTTTGCTCTCAGCTGTTTTTTTTTTACCTAAAACCTTGATTTCTCTTACTACTTTTATGGGGATTCCTCTGAAAGACACCAAAATCCTCTCTCCACAGGAAGCCCTTTCATAGGAGAGAGCTCTTTCCATCTGCACATTTTTATTTGACTTGCTTGTGGTTTTCTCAACCAAATGTAAAGCTCATCATGCTCTAATGCAACTTACTGTCTCCCTGAAAATGCCTAGGTGTTATCAGGCTCATGTGAGGGACTGGCATTGTAAGGGACAGGCTGACAATCCATGACCAGAAGACACCAACAAAAAAACAGGTTTGATTGAAGCCCTGACACAGATGTTGACAGTATAATGAAAATGATTAATATGAAGTAAGAAGAGTGTTTCACTCTAATTAGAATAATGGTGTGGTCATACCCCCGGACTATAGCTTTTTGATATAGAGAAGGGAAAGTGAAAATGTTAACATTGTGTCATCAAGGGGATACTTTAATGTTAATCAAGGGTACTTTAATCAAGGGGATACTACATTCTTAAAAACTATAGCTCTTTTTGGATTGGTGGTTTTTCTGTGAGTCTTTGGGTCTCTTTTCCAAGTCCATTTTGCAAATTTGCTGACTAAGCTTATGTGCACCCAGGTTCAAATAACAGAGAGAATACTTGCATATCTCAAGTTGGTCCATATTAATGTAAGTTAATTGTCAATCAAAAGGACCACATACTCACTAGCTTCCTGCTTGTTAAGGAAAACACAAATACATGAAAACACCAGCCTAAGACATAGCATACAGTAGGGCTCAATATCTGTGGGTGTGCTGACAGAGCCAAAACAATACTTTTGAAAACAGCAAAGTAATAAAGCAGTCAAGTTTTGCTTCCAGTTCACGCTTTGGTTTTGTTGCCATTTCTGTTGTCTTGTGAATTTTAGGGAAGGCAATTACATCTCATAGGTCGGAACTCCTGAATGATCATGGACTGGTGGATTTGCGGATTGCTAATGAGCATTATTAGCAGGGACACATTTTCAGATTTCTTTGTGTTTGAAAAAACAAACTTCTGAGCTTCTTAGGGCACAGAAAATGACACAGAAGAACTGCTTTGGCCTGCAAACATAACATCTCAATAGCTGTTGACTGTAACTTTCTAACTAAAAGTATATGAGAGCGAAGTTCTTGCCAGACTTCAAGTTTTCCTTCTCTTTGTGTTCTGCAAAGCCAAGCAGTGGATTTTTCGTTAATGCCTTTGGCTACATGCAAAAGGAGTTTCACCAAGAATGCTGGGAATTCCTTTGGTGCTCAGAAGGAAATACAAGGACTCTGGAGGCTGATGAGAGAGAGGAAGAGTGGGGAAGCTGTAATATCGTGCCAATTTGTGCGATTTATGTCTTTTTTTTTCAAAGATGAATTTTTTGCGAATTTTTATAAAGCCTAAGTAAACTTTCTAGCATGTTCAAGTTTAATGAAAGTTAGTGTTTTGTTTTGTTTTTCAAGTGACAAACAGGTATAGTTAGGTGTGCTCATTCTAGGTCTGTAAATTTTAAATATAAGTCGGTTCCATGTGTTGCACAGAGAATGCAGACTAACATTGGTAGGAGGAAGGGTGGTCTAGGGATCTGTTTAATTTAATTTTAATGAAACTAGACACATGTGTAATCCTGCTGAATTATAGATTATTTTGTATATTCTATTTTGTTATTATCCATGGTGGGGCGTGTGTGTGTACATGTATGTGTTCATGATGTGGGGGTGGGAAAGGTTCTCTTGGGAAGAATGGCATTTTGACAAATCACAGGAAATAGTAAATTATGTGGATTCCACCCAGTCCCCAAGGCAAGGACAAAGATTTTACCTCTGAAATTCATAAACCAAGGTCAAAGGGGAGCTTAGATGGAATTACAATGAAATGGTTTTAAGCGGGAGGGGTACAGGGTGGGGACACAATTAAAGTTTTAGTTGAGTTCTCTAAACAGAACCCATTGTTTCAGTCACCCTTAAGAGGGAGAAAATGCAAATTTTTATGCTAAAAATTTCTAGCAGTATGAAGCATAGAAACATCGAAGATGATACTAGCCTTTAAAAAGTTTGGGTTGGGTATTATAATTATAACCTATTCCAACAATTCAGAAAAAAAACAGAACTGGGCTAAGGTTGACAATATACATGAAATGGTAATGAAGTCAACAATAACAAGTAAGTGTTCCAGATTTGTGCATACTTGCCACGCAGTGAATTTCAGGGTCTCTTATTAATAAAGTGAAAGCCTCATTTTTTCCCTTAGTATTCTTGTTTTTTTTTTTTCTCATTTCAAGTTTCTTGGTTGCATTGTCAATTAAGCTAATTAAGGCTGAAAGTAATTCCCCAAAGGGGGTACTAAACTAAAACATTCCAGGCAAAAATCATTTCTAAGACTTAATCTAGTCAAGAAATATTAATAATATGCTAGTGGGGTTATGCATAAAAGGCATGGCATAAAACACTACATTGTTCATGGTATACATATGGTCAGACAAAACATAGCATTGACTGTCTCTAGAAAATGAAAGTTAATTTATGCAGTTCATCAACAGGCTTCATTATAGTATTGCATATTTGCGGTAGACCTAAGGCCGTGGGAACTCTTCACTCTTGACTCCACATCTTTCAAAAAAAAAAGCCAAATCAATTCACTCTTTATTTTTTAAAGGGGTACAATACAATAATGAGAATGCAATTTATTGTCTCAGCTTTTCGTCAAGAAGCTGAGTAGCAACTGGCAACATACAACCATCTTACACTCTTGGAACTCGACTTTTCTCCTGATTAAGTGAAGTCACAGGGATTTGGGATTGACTTTAAGTAGTAGATTGAGGCTCCATTCAGAAATTGGAATGTGCAGTTCTACCAGCTCCAGTCCGAAGCAGAATGGACTCTTCAGTGTAAGTAGGAAGGCGTGGTGCTTCTTTCTGTCTTTCCCTCCAGCAGTTCCCCTCCTCCCTTAGCCTGCTGACTCTCATTTCTGACTGCCAGCATCCAAGTGAGACAGGCAGGGAAGTGCCTGCTCGATCTCCATCTTGACAGAGCTTTGTGTTCTCTTCCCAAGTTGGGTTCTTTCTGGGGAGCTTTCTTAGGGTCTTCAGAGGCTTCTACTGGGAATGTCTGGCAGTGTGACTCTGATAGTGATCGCACAGCTTTCTTCAACTCTCTGCTCCCTCCTTAGCCCTCTGGAGGTGCAATCTGTAAACTCTTTGTAGAAGTCTCATTAGTCCCCCAGTGGTTGGTTCTCTAGGACGGGAGACACAAAATCTTGAGTTTGGCTCTCTCTCTCTCTCTCCTCAGTAACCCTCCTCCTTGCCCAGGGAAGACACTCATCCATGGCTCCAGCACAGTCCAAAGGTACAGGCCAATCCCACCAACACACCCACACTCTTTCACTTTGTGCCCAAAGCAGCTCCCCAACTGCCCACTTTATCCTCCAAATTTCTACAGTCACAGCACCTTTGGCCCTGTTTACTAAGAGGGAGCACACTAAGCTCTGGAGGGGTGCTTCTGAAGATCCTCTCTTGACTTGAGTTGAGAAGTAAGCCCAGGACAGTTTTCTCTGAACAGATCTTCACGAGTTTTGTGTTTCCATTTGTTTCCTTGATCTGTGCCACCTTTTTTAACCTTCAGTGACATTTTGCAAATGCTGTTGTATTGAGCGCCTTACAGCTTACTCAGCTATTTGCTGTCTATTTTATCGTGGTGCCACAGTTAAAGAATCTATTGATAATTTAACGTATTGTTATAAATGATTTACATCCTAATAATCTTCAGAATTTATTATTCCATTTTCTCTTTGTGAGTCCATCCAGTAAATCTCTATTTATTCATATGATTCTAGCTATTTATTTTAAAGATTTTTAAAAGGAAGAGGATTTTTAAAAATTGTTATGAAATTGTGGCAAAGAATGAGGGAATGGATGTTCCTATTAGTTAACACTGTTGATGATTTATTTTATTTTTGCAAATCAAACAATCAATTGAATTAGGATTGGTTCATTTTAAAGATTAGCAATTTATTTACAAATATTTATGGGCCTGGATTTATAAGTGCCTGGAACAGAAAATTCTACAAATAATTCCAATTTATTTACCACATATGAAATAAGTGAAAACAATTCAATATTGAAAAGTCTTCATTTGATGACATTGCACTGAGCATTTATATGTGCAAACCATGGACTAGGTGGTTCAAGGGCCATAGAGATGGATAGAACTAAAAGCCTCCCTTCCTGGAACAGAGCAGACAGTCTGCTCTAAGACAAGGTGGTTATCCAGGTCAAAACTTAATATCACACTTGTGGAGTAGCTTAATTTCTTTCAGATGGTCATTGAGTATTCGGAAAAATAACTTAAAATATAATATTAGCATTTTTTGTTGCATACTAAAGAGTACAAAAGAGGAAAAATTTGTTTGTAGTCTGCTGTGTAGATAATACCTTTTGACAAAAAATAAGCAAAGAAGAACTAAAATATGCATGGATTTTAAGAAAACTTAATAGAATAGAAGGCTATGGAGGAGACATGCACATCTCTCCTATGTCCTGTTTGCTCTTTACCAATCTCACTATTTTTAAACTTTTCTCCTGTTCTCCTAGAGAATATTTTATATACATATTTATATGTGTATATGTATATAGAGTTATCATTTTGTGATATGCAGATACCAGCTTACTTACTTGGCTTCTTTCTTCTTTCCCTAAGTTCTTCACCTTTCTATTTCTCTTGCAGCTCTAAATGACTTTTTAAATAGCAGTAGTGCATTCTTATCATTGATTTATGATAATGTCCTTGAACTGTGCATTCTTGATGGATGCTTTCATTGCTAATACCAACAATGATGTGATGAACATGATTATGCCTAGATATTTATGAACCTTGGGCTATATTCTGTAATTGCAATACTAGATCAAAGGAGCCCTGAATTTTTTGTGACTTTAGTAGATATATCGAACTTGCCCATAAGAAATGGTCCATACATTTATACTTTAACCAGTACAGTTGAATCTGTGTATTCTCATAATTCTGTGGCATTTTAATTGCTAAATCTCCATTTTTTTTGCCAATCTGTATTTGTGAAATATACAATCATATTGTTTTGTTATACATTTCTTTCCTTGTGAAGAAGGTTAAATCATGGTTATCCATCATTTGTATATTTTTCTAGAAACTTACTGTGATATATATATATATATATATATATATATATATATGAAGTGTATGTCCTTTGACTGAATTTTTCAGTTCTTTGAAAGCCAAAAGAGTGTAGGATTGAGGGTGGGAGGTGGGGATGGCTGGAGCAGAGGGAGTGTGGTGGGGCGAAAATGGACACAATTGTATTTGAACAACAATAAAAAAAATTTTAAAGAAAATAACATCAGTATCTAACATGGCATTGTATATCTTAATTTATTTTCAACATTGTGATTTTATGATAGTTTTTGCTGTAAAGGAGTTTGAAATGTTTGTGTTGTAATAGCTAACATTTTCTTTGAGCTGTTGCAGTTTTTAAACCTATTTACAGCTCTCCCACTAAAAGGTTATTAATAAGTATAACCATAATTTCTTATAGACATTTAGCTTTTATTTTATATTTTAGTGTAAGAGGTGAAATTCATACATGCGTATACATATACACACATGGCTCTATATTATCTATATATGTACATATGTACATTTGCACATATCTAATTTTGTATACATATATATAATTTTTAAAATTTAATCAACTGGGCCCAACACTATTGAATACTTCTTCCATAGTGATTTGAAGTGTAGTTGTAGTATGGATTCAATTTTCATAAATTTTGGCTATAATACTGAATTCTTCTAATTTTATACCATATACTATAAATGTATTTCTTTCTCCAGAAAAATAATTTTAATAATCATAATTAGTTATGTACCTTTTATGGCTTTTCCCTTCTTTAATATTTATTTTCAAAAATTATATTCAAGTCTTTGTATTTTTTAAAGATAAACATTTTGTTCATTTTCACAAATGCACATTATTTTATGGGTATTTTAATTGGGACTCCATTGTATTTATAGATTAATTCTGAATAATTTGAGCTTTTTCTTCTATCATATCTTCCTATTATACTGCATGGCATATCCATTCAGTAAAATATGCTATGGTATGTAGTAGAATTTTAAAATTTCTTCATATAAGTGATATGAATTTCTTTTAGATTTTTATGTAGTATTATATATTTGACTTGTTATTGATGATTGGCATATCTCTTAATTAAATTTTGTTATTAAAATCATAATTTTTATATCACTGCTTTATAGAATTATCTTAGTGTTTCCAACATATTTTTAAATTGATACTCTTTGGTTTCCAAGGCATAACACACCACCTAGGTAAATATGCCTTCTGATATTCTATTTTTATAGCTTTTTCTTTCTCTTGCCTGATTGCATTGTCTAATGCCTATAGAGAAATGTAACTTATAGTATATTCTTGTTCTATTCTTGATTAAAAAATGAATGATGCTGTTTCTTTTTTAACAATGATATGGCAGTTGACTGTGTGTGTATGTGTGTATTTATGTAAAGAAAATAGGTCTTTCTGTTAGTGAGGTTATTTTAGGATCAATATTTGACTTCAACTCTGTGCCTTTTTTTAATAGATTAGGAATATAGGTTCATAGAGGCATTTATTTCTTAAATGATCACCGGCCACCTGCTTCTTTTTTTGCTTGACTGCAACTGGGCCTTTTGGCTCTTCTTTTCTTTATTCTAATTAGGTTTGTGGGAAGAAAGATTTTAAAATCATCCTTCATTCTGCCACCAGAAACTAGAAGTCCTGGTGGGAATGTTTTAATAATTCATTATGGGATCTCTGTGTAGTAAATCAAATAGAGTTATATATTTTTTACTTAATGATTTTGCTTATGATATTCTAATATCCACAACTTAAGAAAACAAAAACAGCCAGTAATGTTTTAAAACAAAATAATTATTGCTTGGTAGTTTCTACCAAAGAGCATGTGGATGTCTATGAGATAAAGTTAAAACCAGGAAAAGGAGAGACTGACATTTGCATTTTAATATATATGTAGTTTCTTACTAGAAAAATCTCATTGATAAACTATGCAGAATTATTTTAAGTGTGAACCAAAAGCCCTTTCTACATGAATAAATTCTTTATCTGGACTCTACCACGTTTGAAATCACATTACCTGACACCAGTTAGTATTAGATCCAGATGCTTCGCCAGCACTTCTAGTCTCCAGTAAAAGTGAGTTTTTGTTTGTTTTTTTACAGGGTGGGGCAAAAGTAGGTTTATAGTTCTCCATTTAGAAAATAATATGATAATTAATAAATAATACAAGAATAAACTCTGTTTTGCTGACTTACAAGTATAAGTCACACTGGATTTGTTTGCTTTATTTTTGTGCCTGATTTTTAGTCAATGACAAGTTTTTTTTATTTTTATGAAATACTCATTAAAATTGCTCTTATAACTTGTTCCTTAATCTTTGACACTTTCTGGTTTTCTTATTGTTATTATCCAAACTATAGAATTAGCAAATATCCACACATTTGCACATTTTTTTGCTCTCTTTCTTTAATTCTACATAGGTATGTGATATATACATATATGTATATTCACACACACACACGGGGTCTGTCTTGGAAAAGTCCAGCCATTGTTAATATAATGAGGACAGTTAGCACGACATCAATGTAACCTGTCAGCCAAGAAGAGTGGACTGGAATGCCTGTGCATGAACAATGACGACTTTACTGTACTAGTCGGTGGAGGTGGTAGACACTGTTGAGTGACCATGTGTAGAGTGTGGCTGTCACATTCAAAATAACTGAGCAAGCAGAGTAGCAGATCTGCATCAAATTTTGTGTTAAGCCTGAACACTCCTCCATGGAAAGTATTCAGATGATGAAGTCTTTCGGGGACGATGAGTGAGCGCAGCACAAATATAAGTGTGGTGCAAATGCTTCAAAGTTGTTCAAGAATCTGTTGAAAGTGATCCACATTCTGGATGGCCTACAACAAGGAGAACACCTGAGAATGTTGAATGTGTACGGGCTGCAATCAACAAAGATCAGTGACTGACAGTTTGAGTATTAGAAGCTGATCTGGGGATTCCAAAAAGTCCAGTGTCCAAAATTTTGATGCAGGATCTTGGCATGAAATGTGTCCTGGCAAAATTTGTTCCGTGGCTTCTGCTACTAGAGCAGAAGGAACATTGTGCTGCAGTTGCTAATGACTTGATTCTAACTGCTACAAATGAATGAGATTTCCTCAAGAAGGTCGTAACTCTGAAGGGAACTGAGGCATCATTGTCCTACGTGCAGTGTTTCTTATATCTTATATCTTCTTCAATAAATGTCTCTATTTTTCATATTACACGGCTGGATATTTCTGGACATACTTTGTGTGTTTACATACTTGTGTCTGTTAATTCCCACACATATTTTATGCCCACTAATAGCCTGCTATAATAAAATTTTGTTTGTTTATGGTATGAAATATAACGTTCAAGTAAACCCTATCTTTGTTTCTTACAGTCATAGCATCTTTTTATCTCTTTCTCTCCTATGTCTGCCTCTCTGTGTCTATGTCTCTGTCTCCATCCTTATGTACCCATATCAGCTACATAGGCAAGGTTTCAAGGACTTTCATGGCGTTAACACAAGAGGAAATGGACAGTGCTACTGTTCACAAGCATGCAGTTCTGCAATCATGATGAACTCATTACCAACATCAGGACACCTGTTGACCAAGAGGGATTCTCTTGCCTGGATGTTGCTTATTTAGACAATGCCAGTGTTGGCCAATTCCACTTTCCCTTAGTGGTCTCATGTCTCCCAGTTACTTATGTATCACTCACTCTCTCTCAGGCTGTGTTTTAAAAACTTTAAATTCTTTACCTTTCCATTCCATTTTTAGATGGAAAATTGAAGCACAAAGCATTTGGGCAACTTGTCAAAGATTATACAACCAGTAAATGACAACCAGGATTTGAACCACACAGTCTGGTTGCAGAGCCCTGAGTCTCGTCCACAACACCATCTCATTATTTCCCTGTGTTGTAATTTTTCCTTTAATGGCATGGACCTCTGCCACATAGCATGTCCTCTGAAGAAGGAGCCATGCTGATCTGGCCTTCTTGTCATTCCCAGTGTCATCTGGGCATGCAAGAGTGGATACATAACTGTTTAACTTTTAAAAATGCATTGAAGTTTTGTCTTTGTAGAACCCTTGTTTTATGCTTCTCTAATAAACAGCCTTCATAAAATCTTTGAAAAGATGAAATTTGGTTAAGAAAAAGCAGTAGAGAAACAACCCTATATTTTTCTAACACAGGCCTCATGTGGTCTATTGTTTACTTCACATTTGTCGTTGGTATACTTCAGTATTTTAATGACAAATGGCCATTCTTAATAACTTGGAGCTTCCTTACATTCTTTCTGCTCACTCTTTTAGCCAAATAGGCACAGTTAAAAACAAGCAAACAAAAAAAACCATGGAAGCTCTGGTCATCTTCTGATGACACTTGTAATTGTTTAATTAGGAAACATGACTACATATTTGTCACATCCCAGAAAAAATGTACTACTCATTATAGCAACTCCACAATGTGCTCCTTTGTACCCAGAATCAAAGAGAAAGCTTTGGCTAAATGGCACTTTCTGGTTTTTTTTTTTTTCAATGAAGAAATCTTGTGGGCAATGCATTGAAAAATCATATAAATCAGAAAGTACAAATATTAAGTGTATGATTTATTCAATGCTTTAAGTGTTCAATGGCTTTTGATAACTACCACTCCCATCAGGATATGCAATAGCAATTCTGTCCTTCTAGAAACTTCCCACATTCCCCCTTCCAGTCACTTCTTCCCACTCCCACCCTTCAGCAAGCCCTGCTACAATTTCTATCATGATAATTTAATTTTTCCCATTTTAGGACTTATAAAAAACAGAAGTTAATAAAAAGAACTGTGATGATGATCACTTTTATTTCCATAAGGTCCATTGGTTGGTTTACATGGTAGGTAACATCCTGCAGAGAAAAATGCCAATGCAATAAATACAACCAGGGCAAGTTGAATTCACACATAATGTTGAACAGTTACTTACGGGTGTCTTCAGGTTATTCTTAGGAATCAGGTATCACACTAACAGCTTCCCTCACCTCCCTTGCATTGCCTCTTTCTTTTGAATGACTACTGTGTGCTGTGGTTTCACAACCTTCTTAATAAAGGACTGATGGGAAAATACGTTTACTCTATGTTTTGTTGTCCCAGTGGCAACCAGCCCTCAAATAATAGGCCATAGTAATCCCTCAATAGAATATTTTTTAAGTCAATTTATTAGGCCAAGAAGTCCTCTGAAAAAATAATGGTATCTTTTACTTTCAGAGAGCTGGTTAACCTCCTTCCACTTGTCAAGACTAGCTAAAATGTGATCTCGGTGGCTTTTATTCTAGTAAATTAGTATCCATGATTATCCTGAGTGTGCACCTGACAACAGCACGGCCTCTGTAACAGTTGAGTTCATTTTTATTACAGACTGTGTCTCTTTAAAAGTTGATAATGTATATGTATTCATGAGATCAATCTGAGTTTACAGAGGGAATAATATTTACTGGGAAAGATATATGTGTGTTTTATCAAGTGTATGTGTTCAGATACTTAATACCTCCAGTGTGATAAGAGACTCCATTTTCTCCCTGTAAATAGAGAATTAATAATAACATTTACTGCTTCAAGCTTTTGTGAGGACCAAATGAGATAATATACTCAAGATGTGTTGGGTATTATTTGGTTTGGAAATTTATAAAAGGACCTGTCTTACATTGGGTACAGCTTTTATATACACTAGTAATGGCATAAAAATATCTAGTTTCAAAGGGAGAAAACTAGTAGCTACAGTCACAGTATTAACCTATGTGGTTACTCCCAAAAGGCTACAAGCCTCTGTTCTGTGTTGGACCAACTATAGTGTGCTGCACAAATGGCTGCAGGTATTTTTAAGTGTAATTTTGACAATACTTGAGCTTTAATGCTGACTGTAGAACTGACTCCCAGAAAAGGTACAATTCCATTACGTTGCAATTCTCTAGTCCTTGGGTAGAGTCTCATTCAAGATGTCATTTATCATTAGTAATTTTTGACATCCTACTGTGTACAGAGGAATAAATGAGTGGTTCCCTTGCTTGTACATTTTGGGCCAAACAGAACAAATAGCAACTCTTTCTCTCTGTCATCTGCCCTTAAAGTTGAACTAGACTATATTCAAGTTTTCCAAACATCTGAGCATAATTTCGGCATTCAATTCTAACTTATGTCCTTGCCCCCGGGCCTTTTCAGTTGTTCTTGGTCTGTCCTCATGCTCTGGCCCCAATCTGGGGAGTGCCTCATTATAATCTCTAAGGCAGCTCACTCCTTGATTTTAGAGGAGCGGTACACAATGCATTTACTTTACAATACCTTTGGGCAGAAATAAGCCTAGAAAGAATCAGGAATAGATTGTGCCTATTTAGGTTTGCCTACTTTGTGGACCTGTGTCTTCACCGTGGATCACCACAAGACATTAGTAAGACCGCACAATTGACCCTTGCACAATGTGGAAGTTAAGGGGGCTGACCTCCGGGCAATAAAAAATCCATGCATAAATTTTGACTTTTCTCCAAGCTTAAGTTGTCCCCGGTGTGCACAGGGGATTGGTTTTAGGACCCCCATAGACACCAAAATTCATGGATGCTCAAATTCCCTAAATCAGTGCGTACAGGCAGCCCTCTGCATTCACAGACTCCCAACTGCAAATTGAAAACAATACAGATATTTATTTAAAAAATCTGCATATAAGTGGACCTACACAGTTCAAACCAGTGTAATTCAAGGGTCGACTGTATATTGTTATATACACAGAGGCTCTCTAACCCAGGGTTTTATAAAACATGAAAATGTGAAAAGGAATTATTGAGGCTACGCTATGTAGAGACACGATTTACACAATACTACAAAGTTAAGTTTCAATGACAAACAACGATAAATCTTTTTTTGCTATCAAATGTATAATTATATGTATAAAATATATATTGCCTGAGAGCAGAGTGATGGGCAGAAATTGTTACTCTTATGTACTATTAAGTCTAAATCAGAAAAGATTTTTGGATCATCATTTGGAAATATCTCAAAAATTTAAATTTATGTGTTTTAGGTCCGGTATTTCTACTTGAAGGACTTATGTGTGCCTGTACAAAATCATATATGTACAGGAATGTCCATCATACACTTAGTGGACACCACTAAACACCTAACATGAAAGCAGACAAGTTAAATGTGATACAGCAGCGCATATGACATTTAATCAATGCATATATTGAAAAAAATCTCAGCTATATATCTCATTGGGGAAGAAAACCCCTGCAACACAATGCATATAGAATGATCACATTATAATATAAACATAGATTTATGTGTACATGTCCACAGATGTTTACAACTGCACAGGAACATTGGCAGTAACCTGGAGAGGAAGTAGGACTCGAGGAGGGGTAAGGAAGTGGGTAGGGAGAAACTGACGAACCTTTTTGTGGCAGGCTTCAGTTATATAGTGTAACCAAGCACTACATTCCAATGCATTTTATCTAGGATTTCTCATTCTTCAAGAGCAAAATATCAGTAAGTATTTCACAAAAACAACCTAATGCTGGCCAGAGTGGGCTTCATTTCTAAAGTCTGTGTGTGAAGGTAGCTAGCAGCAAAACAGCTGAGATCGTTATTAGTCTTGAGCCTTTCCCACATACTTTATATTTTCGATCTATTAAAAGGATGCTTTGGAAAAAGCCATGAGAGTCCTTCAGGAATAGCCCACTCTCTGCAGCCTTATTAGATGCACAGACGTGTGTGTCCCCTGGTGAGAGCCTCATGCTGTGAAAGTCATTAGAATAATAAATTAAACTTCTCTGTGCTCTGGCTTTCTAAGCTTCAGGTGCAGTTTCCCTTTATGCTTTTTCCATTTTCCTATAGCTTTGAAGTATTGGGATTGTCGACCTATTCCTTCCTCCAAAGTTTTGCCAGAATAATGAGTTCATGGAGTCACTAGTGCCTAAAATAATTTGTGGAGTTGGGATTGCAATAGCTCTACACAGCCCTCCTTATTCTCAGTTTCTAAGTTCTCAGCAGAAAGATAAGACCTAATTAATGGAAATAGACTTCACAAAGGCTAAAATAGAAGATCACATAAAACACTTTTTTAATATTTTGTAATGGATTCTAACCTCAGCTTCCATTATACCAATATCATGATCATCCCAAAGCATCTACTTTTATGTATGGAAATTATTACATTAAGTTACAATTTTCAAACAGAGACTTTGGAAAACACCTTGGCCACAGCAAATGGCTATTTCTGAGTAGAAAGGTATTGTGAGGAAGGTTTGGGGAAGCAATAACATGTCAATTTACCATTGAGGTGTGCCTTTTAAAGGTGAAGATATGGATATAAGTAGGATTTAGGAAAGGTATATATTGTATATATTCCTTTTAACATTGTAAGAAATTGGCGTTCAATTAAAAAGTTTAGCATCATAGTGCATTTCCCCATCATTCAAATATTGTTGGAATGGGTTCTGCCCCTTCTCTGTATCAAAGGAGAGAAATATACTTGTAAATGATGATGAAGATCTGCATCTTTTAAAATAATTCTGAAACTGGAGAAATGTGTACACCAACATGCAATAAGCATGAAACAGTAGGCATAGTATTTCTTTGTGTTAAATCTCTTTATATGTTCTTCCCTTCCAGCTCATGTTCCTCCTTAGGATATCATGCCTATATTTTGAGGTTCCTTTCAAAACTTTCTTTTCTACTTCTGCCTTTAAGGACACAGGCTGTCCACTATATTTTCTCTGCTCCTGGGTATAAAAACAAAACAAAACAAAAACAAAACTCCCCCCAAAAGTTAGCTGCTAACTTTCCTACTTACAAGTTCCCTATATTTTCTTTCTAAACGTCTTGACCTGGCATTTCCATAGACTTTTCATCAGTTCTTGAACATCATCTTAACATCTGTGAGGGATGGATACTTCTCACCAGATTATAATTTAAGGAAAAGATATGAAATAAGAGTTGAACCAACTTTCAGCTTTAAGAATATTCCACACAGTATAGTACGCATCTAAATTTGGGACAAGTAAAAGAAATCACTTTGTGAAAATGTAAATGGAACAAGTTTATTTATTTTAATATAAAATCATTTACAAATAGAATTATTTAGGTTACAATTTTATTATTGGGGCCATTCAGACAATACCCAAGCACAGAAATCTGTGTTAATCTGTTTGGAAATAAAATAGGGTTCTAATGAATGATGACTCCAAATTTCTGTTGATGAACCAAAACAGAAAAAAGTATGTTATTTTGGGGAAAACAGTTATTCTAAATACCCCAAGAGCAAAGCAAATACTTTAACACAAATAAAATCATACTCATCCCCTCCATTCTTTTGCCACTTACTGATGCCACTTACACTGTCATTTTTATTGCAGCATAATTGATATACAATATCACATTCATTTTAGGTGCAAAACATAACAATTTCATATTTGTACACACTACAAAATTATCACCACAGTAAGTCTAGTTAACATCCTTCACTATAAATAGTTACAGATTTTTTCTTGTAAGAAGAAATTTTAAGTTTTTCTCTTAGCAGTTTTCAAATATGCAATACAGTATTATTAGCTATTGTCACCATGCTGTGCATTACATCCCCGTGCTGTATTTAGTTTATAACTAGAAGTTGGTGCCTTGGACCCCTTCACTTACCATCTGCCCCCTGTGGCTGGCAACCACCGATCTGTTCTCTTATATCTGTTAGCTATGTTTCAGGGCCTTTGGGGTTTTTTTGTTGTTATTGTTTATAGTCCACATATTATTTCATACAGTACTTGTCTATCTTTGTCTGGTTTACTTCACTTAGCATAATGCCCTCAAGGTTCATCCATGTTGTTCCAAATGGCAGGATTTCGTTCTTTCTTATGGTTGAATAATATTCCATTGTGTGTGTGTGTGTGTGTATAAAATGTATATCCACACATACAGATATGTATATCTATTTATTGCACTTTCTTTATTCATTCATATGTTGATAGACACGTAGGTATATGGTAGCTATTATAAATAATGATGCAATGAACATGGGGTCCACATATCTTTTCAAGTGAGTGTTTTAATTTTTTTCAGCTATATATCCAGAAGTGGAATTGTTGGATCATAGGGCAGTTCTATTTTTATTTTTTTGAGATACTTTCATACTGTCTTTTATAGTGGCTCCACCAATTTACATTCCCACAAACAGGGCACAAGGGTTCCCCTTTCTCCACATTTTATTCAACACTTACGATTTTTTGCCTTTTAGCTAACAGCCATTCTAACATGTGTGAGATGATATTTCATTGTTCTTTTGATTTGCATTTTCCTAATGATTCGTGATGTTAAACATCTTTTCATTGTATCTTTGGACCATCTGGAAAATTGTCTATTTATATTCTCTGCCCATTTTTAATCAGATTGTTTTATTGCTATTGAATTGTATGAGTCCTTTATGTATTTTAGATATTACATCATAAGATATAAGATTTGCAAGTATTTTCTCTCATTTAATATATTACCTTTTTATTTTGTTGGTGGTTTATATTACTGTGCAGAAGCATTTTTTTTACCTTGATGTAGTCCTGTGTTTTGTTGTTTGTTTAGTGTAGTTTTGTTTATTTTCTTTGCTTTTGCTGCCTTTACTATTGTGTCAAATTTAAAAAATGATTGCCAAGACTGATGTCAAGGATCTTACTACCTGTATTTTTTTAAAGACTTTATTTATTTATCTTTAGAGGGGAAGGGAAGGTGAGAAGGAGAGAAACATCAATGTATGGCTGCCTCTCATGTGTCCCCTGCTGGGAACTGGCCTGCGACCCAGGCATGTGCCCTGATTGGGAATTGAACCTTGATCCTTTGATTCACAGGCCCATGCTCAATCCACTGAGCTACACTTGCCAGGGCTATATTTTCACCCAGGAGTTTCATGGTTTCAGGTCTTACACTAAAGTTTTAGCCCATTTTGAGTTAATTTTTGTGTGTGGTGTAAGATAGTGGCTCAGTTTATTTTTTCATTGTTTCTTTATCTACAACTTTAAAGTGAAAATGGAAGTCAGTGTTTACTAGAACAGCATTTTAATCCTTGATCAAATAATCAAAGCAATTATGAAGGTTAATTTGCAACCCAGATGTCTAATGGTGGGTAAAGTATTACATAGAAAATAAAATGATATTTGGAAATATTAATACATGAAAAAACTAGAAGAGCAAAATACTACAATTTGTATGTATTTTCTGGTAAAAATTATGTAAAATTATTTCTGAGTTATATATGATATTTATGGGGAGTCTTTAGGTTTAAAAATGTTGACATGGTATCCTATTTTATGAGTAAATTTATGATATAAATTTAAATAAAAATTACTGTTTATCCTATCAATAGTTATAATAGAAAATAACTTTCTCATGGACAAAGACAATGGGAGGGGGAGAATTGAATGCGGAAGGTGGGGGTGGATAGGGTGATGCAGAGTAATGAAGGGGTAATGGAGACCACTGTAACTGAACAACAATAAAAAATAAAAAAAGAAAATAACTTTGCCTATTTCTAATATATAAACATTCCATTATTGTAGATGATGAAATATTATACCTTCACTAAAACTTACATTCAAGAAAAGAATTTAATTACCTGAAAAGCAATGATGGTATCTTAGGAAAACAATAGATTGTGTGTGTGTGTGTGTGTGTGTGTGTGTGTGTGTGTGTGTGTGTGTGTAAGAGAGGGGGGGAATGAGAGGGAGCCAGGCAGAGAGAGCCAGACATAGATAGAGACAAAGAGGCAGGATTAGGAGAGGAAACACTTAAGTTGATGCAGAAAGGCACTGCACCAAGAGATTAGTACTGCTAGAGCCAGGCAACCTATTTACTTGTTATAAAATTCTGTATATTCCATATTTTTGGTTATTAACATGTAGTACCTGTTTTATCAGAAAAACACAATAGCTGATTTGATTCACCAAAAAGCAAAGTATATGAAACATAAAGGATATATGAGTTATAAAAATTATAGTTGTGTTTGCTTTATAGGAATATAATTGTTTTTGTTGCTTTATGATTTCCTATATAATTTCAGGAAGTCATATTCCATTTTTTTCCTATAAAGAATATACATTATTCTTAAAATAAAAGATAAGGTTAATTTTTTAAAAAAAGAGAAAGACATTCTCTCATTTTTAATCAAATATTTTGGTGAAACTAAAAATATAAAAGACAGCAATGCACTTTGCCTACAACTGGATTATTACTAATGAAGAAGGACAATGGTGCCCTTTATTTTATTATGCTTCATCCCTCTGATCCAAGTCAATAAATGAAAGGAAATATTGAGAATGATATGTCAAACACCAACAAAACACCGATCAAGATGTCCGCTTCGATGGAAATAAGAGAATCACTGCTGTATCTTTCGTTAGACATAGAGATCACTGTGTAAATTACACAGAATTCAGTGAAACTATAACCAGTTCTTCAGTTCCTGTCATAGAGAATCACAAAATGTCTCTGTGTATAGATTTGGAATAATTCAGTGGCCATCAATGTAGTTAACTTTTTGTTAAAGCAGAGAAATTTCAGCTGGGACTCACTTGCCATTGGAAGTTAGAATGGAATCTGACATTTTAGCACTGGATGAAAAAACCACCCAAGCACTGATATGTAGAGTAGCATTGATTCAGCTCTGGGGACTGGCAAACCCTGATTTTCGTGGTTGGCCAGAAGGATGGAACTGTCATTACTGAAATGTGGAAGGCTCAAAGCAGAGCGGGTTGATCTATGTTCATTGGAGTTGCAGCTAGAGAACAAATTTGCCATCACCTTTTTCTCAGTGCCTTAGTATATTACCTGGCATTCAGGGCACTCAATAAATATGTGTTGAATGAATGAATGAATTCTATAGGCTTCAATCGGAGCTATCTTTCACATCACAACTGAAAAATGGAAGTTCAGGAGAGGCTGTTGAAAAATAAACACATCAATTTAGGTTTAAATGGAGTAGAGAAAAAATGAAAGAACTGTTCTAAATTTCTTGAATCTGTGACATCTTCCATTTGTAACAACATTTTTTAATCTCACAAATGTTTGCAGTTGTTTAGAAGGAACTTCTTAATCTACTGCCTCCAATCCATAGTATCCCTTCTTTTTAAACACACACACACACACACACACACACACACACACACACACACACACAGGTTGGAGGTGGGGAGGGGAGGGAGCAATGGAAAAAATGAAGTTGCGTTGATTCAGGGAACTGTTGAAGTATTCTTTCAGCTTGTTCTGGGGGAGGTTGAGGTGAAAGGAAGAAGGGAATATAGGAATGGTCAGTGGAAAAGCACCCCAAAGTCCAGGGCTAATTGACAAGTAGGAGAGCCAAACAGGAAGAACTTGTATGAAATTGTTAAATCTGGAAATAAATATAGCTAAAAATTTTCTTTCTGATTAGGGGAAAGGTCTCCAAAAGGTGACAGTCAGGATTGTAAAGACAGTCATTCCTATCACACTTCACAATTTTAACTCTGATTTATGGAGATAACTTGTCTAAAAAACCCACTCTTGTCTGAAACTTCTATTCCTAACCTCCAAGGCTCTGGCTTAATTAATCTGAAGATAAAGTGTAGGCACCATCTTTTCTTTCTGATGTCATTTTCTTGGAGCCTAAAATTATGTCTCTTTAACAAAGAGACTGGAGAAATTGCTTTGTGATTTCCCTTTCATACAGTCGGGAATGACAGACAGACAGGCCTATGGCGTGTGATCCAGGGAAGTCTTTTTAATGGACTTGTCTGCAGAAGTCGAGTTCAGTAGTTACCTTCTCTGCTATTTCCTCTATTGCCTCCCTGATGGACTTTCCTGGAGAGAGGGTGAGTAGATTATGGCATCATTTGTGGATTTCAAGTGGGTTCTGTAGTGCCTGTGAACCTGATTGCAGTATAGTCATAACGGACCCTCCATCTCATGTCTTAAATTAAAATTTACATGAACATTTTATCCTAAGTACTCTTCAGATTGGACATCCATTTTCATGTTAACTAACCTGTCTGAGGATTCCTATCTCCTGGTCGATACATGCTTTTGATAATCTCTTAGATTTCTACTTTCCATATTTTCGTTTTCTTTGAACTCAACTATGCACGCACTTTGAATTTTAGTACTTGGCTTTTAAGGCATATTCAGGCCAGACTCTTTCTATTGGTTAATGGTGATGTAAACCTGGTTCTTCCGCTCATGCAACTCCTAGGTTCAGACCATCTAATAAATCACCAGAGGAGGAAGAATTAAAAGCTCCTTTCAGTTCTATTATTAAATCACCAAGGATGCCTGGACCCTGCTTCTCTATGTGCTGTAATTTATACTATTAGTGTGGATTGTTTTGGTTTTCTAAAAATAATAAATGACCCGGTGAATTGAATTTGGCCAGAGGCATACAAGAAACAATCCATAGTATATAGATTTGTTCAATGGCATTTAAAAGACCTTGATTAGAATTCAGTCTGGGCTGGAGTGATGAGAATGCTGTTTACTGATGGTTTGTTTGAAGTCGTCCTCCGTGGCAGAAGCTGGAGGGATTCACAAATAGGAACATTTCTTACCTCTAGTGGCTGATCCAGCTGTCAGGAGGAGCTGACATTTTCAAAGAGGTATACAAATGTCTGAATGTCATGACTGCTGTTCCACTTTCATGTTTTTGTTTTTATGCTATCTTTGCTTGCTAAGAGCTCCAGCAATGAGCCAGGCCGGCATTCCTGAGATGCTGTGCCCTTGCGGTTCTTCGAGAAAAATGCATATGTGGGGTGGGAAGTATATCCTCTCACATAATGGTTCACCGACCCTGTGTTCCTGTCCACCAACTGAAGAGTTGTTTCCACATACTTAGTGGTTTAAGACTGGGAGGGTTTACTTGGGTGGCGCAAGGCTGCAGGGTGGGGTGGGGGAAGGGAAGGCAAGATGATGAATTTAAATAATTCCTGTTTGAAATGGAAACCAAGACCTTTGACTGGTTTGACCAATGGGTTGGGGCACTCTCTGGTATTGAGAAAGCAGAAGTGGGTACTTGATGGGCAAGTCAAGTTTATTCTCCAGGGTTGGATTTAAATACCTGTATGTAAGATTATGTTAGAAGCACATACATGATTTATTGAGTAAGCAGACTTTGTGGCCACTGCTCTCAGAGAACAAAGTGATAGCTTGCACAAATAATCACATTCCAACATAAGTATCCTATTTTTCCCTCTTGATGAACAAACAATATCTAGTGAATAATGAAACAGGAATATTTTAGAAATTTCAGTTGGAAACTACTACAAGGAAAAAAATTTAAGTGGCTTTGTTGGGAACCAGATTTTTCAATGTCTCCATGAACTGATTAAACAACAAATAATTCTACTTGCTCTTTAAAATTCCAATGTTTTTCAAGTATTGGAGTCCTGTTTTTCACTATCAATTTTACTGTTGTTACTCTGATAATAAATAAACCTTCCTTCCTTCCTTCCTTCCTTCCTTCCTTCCTTCCTTCCTCCCTTCCTTCCTTCCTTCTTTCCTCTCTCTCTCTCTCTCTCTCCCTTTCTCTCTGTCTCTCTCCTGGGATGGGAAGAGAACCATTGATTGAGATGTCCACTTACTCTAGATAGAATTTCCATTACAGAAAATACAAAAACAGAAAAGATTTGTCTTCAAATCTACCCATGTATAAAATGGAAATGATAATAGAATCTATTTCACAGACTTATTGTGATGTTTCAGTGACAAAAGATGCACCTAAAGCCATTAGAATAGTGCCTGGAATATGGTAGGCACTCCAATATGGTACCTCCTTCTATTCCATGCTTACACATTAGCAAACCTAAATTTAATTTTTAAGAACTAGTAGGAAAAACTTTAAGATACAGGCACACCTAGCTTTCTCTGAATTTACAATTCCATGAAGCAGAGTGCTTCCTAGTATTAGTGTACGGGGTTTCTCATATTAGAGTTTTACTTGAAGGCCACACGAATGAGGTGGCAATGTCATGTTCCTCCTGTGTGTTAATCCTGAATTCCTTCTGTCAGTTTGTTTCCACCTACTACTGATCATATGCAATCCAATACATTCTCACCTGTTACTCTGGGTAGAAGCAGCATCTGAGACAGGGCAAAAAGGAAAAAAAAAAAAGAGCAAGGGTAACGTTGGGTCATGCCAAGGATAATCCTCCCCCTAAAAGAAATTCTGGCTCTCCAGTAATACCAGATGGGTGTTCTCCCTAACCTCCTGGCTGCACATATGTGATGAATAATTGCGCTTTAGCAAAAGAAAGTGAATGGAAATGGAACAAATTGAAGCAATTAGCTAAAAGATGGGAAAGGGAAACACGAGTTAGACTTGGGCCCCAGACCTTGTGGGAAGGAAACCCTTGGTGTTGGTTAAAGAAATAGTAATGATCACTTTCCCTGTTTGCAGACTGTTATCAGTGGTTAAGGTCCTTATGATTTGCTCTAGAGACTGGGAAGGAATGCTAACATATGAAGCCAAGCAAAGAAGTGGCACATAATTGAGCCTTGAGGGATCCTTTCAGAAAGAGGCTAGTCATTTAGGGGAATGTACTTTTGATATTCATCTAGCTGGTTTCTGAGTGCCTGTTTGCAGGAAGTGAAATTCTAGGCTTTGCTGTTTGAAAGGGTATGAAAGGGGAGGGTAGTGTGTTCTCAGAAGTATTCAAAGCCTTTTTAGCATTCAAAATGACTGAGGAGTGTTTGAAGCTGGAGGCACAATGATGTAAATCCACTGGTGTATCAAGATCCTCCCTAATGAATGTGGAAGCCTTAAAAATTCTGCTTGTAGGTGGGTGGTCAGCATTAGATACAATGTAGAGGAAAGAAACCTGGAATGCCATGCACACTTGCTGGAAAGAGCGTTTTTCACTTGAGTGGGTGGAGCACCGTGGGCTTGCAGAGCCAGGAGAATGTGTAAGCCCTAGGACATTACCCTACTCACTTCTCCCCATCTGAGTGTAACAGCCAATCCAAAATGGCAGAGGTAAGTAAGAACAAGATACCAGAAGGTGTGAAAGTGGGTCAGGAACAGCCTGGATAAACAGGTCTTCTGTAAGTCTGAGTGCTTCGGACTGAGAGTGCACCTGTTAAGTGGTGGACAGAATCAATGGTGACCTATAGGTAGTTCCCATCAGCTTGTGAGACCAAGTTTTAAATTTTCCAGGAACTGCACAAGCTGTTCTTAAACACAGTCATTAACAAAAATTGCATTATAGAAACTTGTAATTAAAAGGTTATATGAAAAAGGCAGTGCTCAAAATTCACCACTTCATGATGATTTTCCACTATGTTGTGGCTGTTCTATTATCTATCTTCTGGAAGGAATTTTACGTGGTTTATATCTGTATGGTGAAGAGAGTGATGTGTACTACTGCATATTTCTTCCCAACTCTACATTCTATGATGCAATGTTGGTAGCTGGAATTGGCTTTCCATTTCCAAGTTCAGTTGCTCTTACTCCCACCCACGTGTAAAGCAGAAGCAGGATGGTAATTCTGAAGTTTTCACAGGAGCAGTTTTTAAAAAACAATGTGTTAAATGCAATGTTACTTGCTAAAAACAGCCTCTTTATTAGTCCTCCACTGGCTTTTTCCTTAGTGCCTATATTTCATAGCAGTTAATTAGCACCCCTGCTACAGCAATCAAACCTTTGGCAAAGCTAGGAGACCTCAGACATCACTAGTGATCAGATGTGTTGAACATGGACTTGAACGTGAACATGAACAAAAACAAAAGATTCTGATTTAATTGCTCTGGGGTGAGGCCTGGACATTGGGAGTTCTTAAGGCTTTCTAGTGATACTAAAATGGAGGCATGATCAAACCACTAGTGTAGTCAAGATTAAGATTTAATTTTGTTTACAACCTCATCAATGTCCTTTTCCCCTTGTTACCCTGCTGTCTACATGACTCAGCTGTGTTCACTTTCTTAGCAATTCTCCTCTGACCTCCATGCTGACCAAATAGCATCAGGACTCCATAATTTTTTTCAGACTCCTTACTGAACCAGAGGGAATTCTTTCCCAATAGTTCAATGAAAAGCCCCAGGGAGAAATGCAATTGGCCTGGCTTGGAGTAGGTGTGTCCACCTGACAACCAATCACGGCAGTGAGGTCAGTTATTCCCCCACCTCCTCATGGTGCTGGACCAGAGTCAACTCCATTAAGGCAGGTGCTGAGCAAACTTCTCCACTGGCTTAGGGGTTCATTGGTGGAATCCTACGTGTTCAAGTCTTCAATTTGTATTTTATTTTTCAATGTAAACTGAATGGCAATCACTACTATTATTTTTATTAGTTTCAGGTGTACAGCACAGCAGTTAGGCAATTATATAATTAACAAAATGATCCCCCCAATAATTCAAATACTCACCTGGCACCATACATACTTATTACAGCATTATGGACTATATTCCCTATGCTGTGCTTTATATCCCCTTGACTATTTTGTAATTACTGATTTGTCCCCTTAATCCCCTCACATTTTTTATCTAGCCCCCAACACCCACCCCATCTAGCAACTTCAAAGGCTTTATTTTAATCATCAGCAATAAGCAGCAGTAGTCTTAAATGGTATCAAATTATTTAAAAGTCTGGTCTTTCAGCAAGTATGTTACTAGAGTACAAGTGATTTGTTGCGTGTAATTTTGATTGGCCTATCTAAATTTATCCCACCTAAAATATTATAACCTCAGTGTACTAAAGTCCCAATTCTTGTTTTGGGGCATTAGTTATTAGGAAAGTCAAAGCTACAGTAGGAACATTAATGAAGTCTCACCTCTAATGTGCCTGTCTTTGCGCCCTTAGACAAGCCCCTTAACATTTCTGTGTCAGCTGACATGTCTTTGAAACACAGATTAAAATACCAGTCTGCTTACCTCACAAGGTATTACGAGGATCAAATGAGATAACGTTGATGAAATAATTTTGAGAAGTGTATCAATCTACAGCTGTAAAGTATTATTCATACTTTACTGGCTAACCAAGTGATGTTAACTGTCACAAGTAAAGATAATAAATATGCAAATGTAAATATCCAGATGATTATTTTTAACATAGCTTTTCTTCTGGTACACATTCTTTTAGTTGCAACAAACTTCTGTCTTTGCGACAAAATTTTATTGAAACTCTTAAAGTGATTCTTCTAGTTTTATCATCCTTAACCATTAAGTGTAACATCAAAATTGAAACAAAAGAAAAATAAGTAACATCAAAATGCATTCATACATGAACACACATCATTTATTTTCCATATAAGCCCAACTGAGATTTGGAATAAGATCTCTCATCTGATTTTATAATTTTTTAAGAATGGGTTTGCTAGTTCATCTGTTTTGCTTCCAAGGTGTCATCTTTATCTTACTGGCTTAGAGACTTTCTTTCAAGATCAATCTCAAATTTATAGCCTTCTTGGAATTCACTGTGATGAAATTCCTGGTACCATTCTCTGCATTTTCCTTTGAGTTTCCTGAGCATCACACACACACAGACATAGGCCCTCACATATTTTATAAGGATCATTTTTGCATAATCTTTCTTCAGTTCTTTTTTTTTAAGATTTTTATTTATTTATTTTTAGAGGGAAGGGAAAGTAGAGATAAAGAGAGGCAGAGAAACATCAATGTGTGGTTGTCCCTCACATACCCTCCACTGGGCACCTGGCCAGCAACCTAGGCATGTGCCCTGACTGGGAATCGAACCAGTGACTCTTGGCTTAGCAGTCTGGTGCTCAATCCATTGAGTTACACCAGCCAGGGCTCTTTCTTCAATTCTTAAAAACAGTGATGCAATCTATCATGCTATTCACTTGCAACTGAGAGGATTGCTATGTACCTGTAACCTGGTGAATGTTGAGTGAATGAGTGAATCGTAGAAGTAATTTTTGGAAGAAGGAGAGATGTTAGAGTAACAATAAAAAGGGGTCAAAAGAAGATCATTACATTTGTTTTGGATTAATAGACACATACACTTCATTGATGCAATAGTATTTTTTGAATATTTACTACATGCCAGCTATCAAGTTGGATATGAGATTTAGTAGTGAAGACTGTTGGTATTGTTTGATCTGCATTGAGGTAGACAACAACGCACAAACAAACAATTTCAAAATGGGAGAGACTTCACTTAGCATGGTCAAGGAAGATCACTCCAAAGAGATGGGCTTTCATCTGAGACCTGAAGAGACAGAAGGAATTAGTTGTGGAGAGACCCAGAGGATGGTTCTTTTTGACAGAGAGGAAAAGCAAAAGAGTCTGAGGACCTGAAAAGAGCAACGGGGCAGGAACATGATGAGTAGTAGGATTTAGATGAGCAGTGGGTACCACCACTCCGTGCCTTTCGGCCCCATTACAGAGCAAGGCATAGCAGGAAACGACTGGGATTTGAGTTACCAAGAGGCATGTGTGTGTGTGTGTAAATAATATATAGATTTTAACAATATCTTCTACTTTTTTAAACATCATAAGTAGGGCTTATTTCGGTAAGTGGCAAGGGCTGCCATTATAGGCTGCCCTTCACATTTTGAGGTGTATGGATTGCAGAGCCAGCTGGATTATGATTTAGAGTGGAGTAATCAAAATAAAGTATAACACACATGGCTACTATGTGCTTGATGTTTTTCTAATTGTGATAGTTGCCTTGTAAACTTTAACTCATTTTAATGATGACAACAACCTTAGGAGGTCTGTGTTGTCTTTGTGACCATTTCACAGATAAGGAAACTGAGACACAGAGAGTTTGAGTAAATTGCTTACCTACATGTTAGTAAGTAAGCAATTGAGTGGAGATCGGGGCAGGAGAGCAAGTGTCCAAATCCTGTACTGTAATCAGTGTGACGCCAGTCTGTGAGCTCCCTGTCATTGGTCTGCCTAAGTAAGAAAATTGAAAGCGAGTGTGTGATCATTGGTCTTGTCTCACTGAACAAGGTAGAGACCTGTGTGGGTGTTGTGACAGTGGTATGGAATTGCATGTGGCGTGAACAGAGTATGAGCCATGGTCTGTAGGGCCACACACAAGTCCGTGATGAATTGGCAGAACAATGGTCCTTCGCCTCAGATAACTCAAAAGGCTCAGGTCTGAACCATAAGCTATGTCACGATAGATGAATTAAGGTGATAAATCTCCTTTCCTGTGTCTCTTGATTTTCCACACGATACATCACATGCAAAAATGTCATCTATAACTTGCCTGTGCAAGCTTATTTTATTTCTTTCTTGCTTTTTGAGCCTGGGAGTATGCGAGTACAGGAGTTAGTATAAAAGAAAAGTCCAGAAAGGGAGGAGGTCATAAGATCTTCTGCTTACCATTGACACTGTGAAATAGCAGTTTGGGTCCCATTGTGCCACTGTCATCTACCTGTGACCATCCTGCAACACCTCCAGAAATTGTGAGCCTGTGGCAGAAGCAAGGTGGTATAGTGCTAAATATCTGTCATAAT
>PVKM010006231.1:0-44553 GCA_004027735.1 Carollia perspicillata
ATATATATAGTAAATGCAGTCATTCTTATGATTATACACTGAGAAAATGTTGAAGACCATGGTATTTTTCAAAATGATTAGAAAGCTAGGATAATTTTTTAAATACTATGAATATTCTTCTTAAATTAAAAAAAGAAACCTAATCTCAAGCCTTATCAAACTAAAATAGCAGAGCATGTGAATATATAGAAAACCATAATGTGGAAAAGCTGCATTTACATTTAGCTCAAAACTATACTCAGACATTATTTTAATAATGATTTTATTTTTAAATGACTCATTTTAAGTCAGAAGGAAATAGAGAATGAAAAGAACAAATATAACTTTAGTAATGTGCACTGAGAACAACCTTAGTTTTTGATAATTGTGTATGTGTTACCTTATTCAATGCAGAGAATGATTAGGTTGAGGGGATTTACAGTAGTTAAAACCTGTCTTTTTACTATCTCACACATTCTCTTTGCTCCTTCTTGAGTATATGTTGATAAAAATCCTACTGACATATATCCTCATGGTCTTAAGTTGTCATCAACCTGTCCTATATTGTGACATGTTTGAATTTTTTGTCTAAATGCATTTCCCTAGCATCTTGTGTCTCTCTATAACATTAAAGTAATTAGATGAAATAATATCCACATAAGAATAATCTATTTGAAGAGTAATCTATTACTCTTCTGATAAAACAAAATACTATTTTTTAAGTGGAATGCAACTTTAAAAAGCTTTCATGGCATAGGTCATATAAAAACTAATATAAATTATATAAATTAAAGAAATATTCATTGAACTCTTGGGAAATCAAATATGAAAATATACAGTTTTAGCATTTATAGAGCATAAAATGTCTTTGGAATGTTAAGGATGGATAGGATACCCACCGAATGTTATTCAAGGCAGAAATATCATAGCAGAAACAAATCTAAGACAAGAAAATACAGCATGTCTAGGAAAAACATAATTAATTTGATATCAACAAAGTTCATCTAGTGAGGGATGTGTTAGATGATAAAAGAATTTTTTATAGGATGGTTGAAGCTAAAAATGATATCAATTTAACAATTATTTATTGAACTCTGGAAAATTCAGAGATGAAGAGCCATAGGTTTTAGTGCTCTGGGAGGAATTGTTAGATGGCAGTAGCTCCCAATAACCATCAAACTACTTTCTTTTGTTTTTGGACAGAGAGGTAGAGTACTTTAGTCAGATGCAATGCAGACAGTTGGCTGGGTTGCCATCCATGGTATGAAAGTCAAAGAGATGTTCAATGTTACCAAAACGTACCCATAAGGCAACACTCCCCGTAAGGTTATGGATGATTTTCCATTCTGAGGTGACTTGGCAGCCATGGCATAAAGATGGCAGAGCCAAAAGATGAAAGTAACTTTGGTGTCTGATCATATTATGCATGCGTGTGTACGCACACACACACACACAAATAATATTAGTTCAGAAGTGGTACTAAATAAATGTGCTTGGCGTAAAACTAACTCAGGAATTAAATAAATAATGTTAGATTCATAATCATCAGAATAACTATGTTACAGTCTTGTTTCATGCATCATCATATGAAAATCATGTGTAGTTCATTGTACAACTAAAGTTTCATCAGAGTAATATATTACTATTGGGATTCCTGTGACTTTAAATTTTAGATGTCCAAATTTGACGCTATTTTCCTAATCAATAGAGATGAATACTCACATTTAAGACATCCCAAAGAAACCTTGTAACTTGGCTCCTGACATTGGTCATCTACTGTGGCATTCTCCTCGTGAGTGGATGATTCTACTCTTCCTCCGGCCTTCACTGCATACGACTCAGATTCATTTACCTCCTCTCTTCACTATCCCCATCCTTCCAGATAGATATTTAACTACTCCAAAAGTCGCCTTACTTCACATCTTAAATATTGAATGAATCTTTCCAACACTTTTCTAACTTCCAGCAATTTATCGAAAGCAAATGCCTTCATTGTGCACCTGACATATTTCAACTACTTTCTTCTTGTCTTATATCATAGTTTCTTTACATCATGTTCTTCAAACTCTTCCTAATGTGATGGTTATCTTCTTAAAACACAAATATGAACCTTTTGTTTTTAGAAGTGTCGCAAAGACAGTGAATGCCAGAGTTCAAGGAATTGTACAGTGATAACAATTATACCGCCCGCACCACAGCGATAATGACCTCAGGAGTTGGGCCTCGTCCTGAGCATTGAGAGGATGAAGTGCTGCTACGGTCCTCCTTCCAAACTTGACTAATATTATTCCAGTTGTATAGAAACTCGTATTTATTGAGGATCAAGGACTTGCCCAAGCTAACACAGACTCAAAGGCAACTTGAATTTCTAAGTTCACATCTGGCCATTCCCACCATATCTGTATGTTTAAGCAAGAACAACTATTTGTGTATCCCTAAGAATGATGCTTTCATATTCAATGAAATGTGTCATTATTTTTTCAGTAACCAGATAGAATATAAATTTCTTATAGGAGATTTTCTCAAGATAAAAAATTTGTTAATTATATTTAGAGAGTTATAATTTTTGAAAATTTATTAAATGCACAGCACTCAGAAAATTTTAAGTGTTTATGAAATTCTCTATTACAAAAGGTGATTACTGTCATCATGTTTATATACATATGTGAAAACTGAGGGGTAGAAGTTGACTTGCCAAATTCATAAAGCTATATCACTTAAGCTATATTGGCTATATTCCAATGTATTTTTCTTACCTCATATAATTTTATGGGGATTTATGACCTATTCAATGTGAAAGGATATATAAATATTTGACAATTAGCATGCATCCATAAATATTAATTTCCTCTGTGGTAGTATATTATACAGATAAACATTATGTAGGCACATAGATAGATTAATACATAAATAGCTAGATTGATAGATAATTAATAGACAGATAAACAATAGGTATATTCCCACTAAATTATGAGTCAAACCATCCACGGAGATTTGCCATTTTTATTTCTATGTCAACACATGTACATAGAACACATTAATACAGAATCTAGAAGATTGAGGTTGTTTTTTCTTCAAGAAATGTTTTGTTGAAATAATTCAGTCTATTTTTCCTATAAAGCAGCTGTTGCTTTCTTCAAAGATTTGAAAACAGCTCAATTGTCCTGATTTTATATACTTTATCCAAAGTTACAAGTGTGCATTGGAGTTTTTAAAGATACTTTTGTTAATTCAACACTGAAGATTAGAAAGATTTTAACCAGCAATGATAAACAAATGAATATGGTGAATTTATAATAGCTATCACAATGCTATTTATAGTATTTCTACAAAACAGGTTTCATTGAGTAAATGACTGTATCACTGAAATAAAAGAAACCTTTCGCAATAGATCCTGAGTGCAGACAGCTCGGTGGTTGAAATGATTGAAATTGCCGGGGTCAGCAGGAAATATTTTTTTAAGATTTAGGACAAGGGCATTTGAAGGGATTGTGTATTCATGCAGCGTATGATGGATAGAAACAGGTACGGAGACATCCTCACCTGAGAGATTTATATCACAAATCCTCAGATAATGTTGAGAGCTGCTCCGAGACTGCGCTTGTTTTCTTCCCTCCCTCGCTACCAAGGGAGAAAAAAAAAGTAGGATTTTACCTCAGGCTCCCAAAATAACTAACTTTAGAAGTATCTTACTATTTTATGTTATTCAAGACAGACTTTGCCTTTCTTTTCTTTTGCACGCAGAGGAGCACAGCGACCATTTTCTGCAATGTTTCCTTTTGTATACTTTTCAAAGCTTTCGGTCTCACAACAAGAGGAGCTGAATCCGCCAGCATAAATGCAGGGCCTCGCATCTCTACTTCAGTGCAATTTGTATTGCTGGCAATACATGCAAGCCTTCAAGATGTAGAGATTAATTTATTCACCAGGTGTGTCTGCATTCAAATTATACCTGGAAAACTATTCCTTGGGGATAGTGATGAGTCTGCCTGCCAATCAAAAATCAGTGCTGAGAGCTTTCCCATAGAATCACAAAGAACCCATATTCTTGAATTATGTGTATCATAATGGGATTTTACTTTTTTATTTTACTAGATTATAATGTCCACAAGGAGAGGGAATCAACTTATTGGTAGATTGTCAGTTCTCATCATTCTGCTTTAAAAGTACTTGGTGATGAAAATTTCGTTAAAAGAATGCTTTGATAAATGGATGGATGAATGGTTGGTGTAATTTTTCCCCAGGTTTATACATGTAGACACCTTATGGTTCCAAGTAAGTAATAGTTGCAGGAAGGGGTTATTTCTAGAGGTAGCACACTGTCGTCTATGAGACAATGAATTCTGGTTCCACACTGCCTGAATGTGTATCTCTTCTCTACATTAGACAACCTATTTATTTGTTCAGTGCCATTTATAAGATAGGAATTTTGTAAATATAAGATGAGTTAAAAATACCTGTAGTACATAAAACAGTGTCATGTAAATATAAGGTGATGGTTAAAGATGCCTTTTTTGTTTTAATTTTGGCTCCATTATGTAGGCATGATTGATGGATTTCTCATTCTCCAAGTGGTTCATCGATCTTATTCTCCAGATTAACTGATACCTGGTGATGAAAAGTCTCCCCCTTAAATCACATGGTTTGTCTTTCTGGCATGGCCAACCCTACACTGACTATTGCCTGAAATTGATCTTGCCCCAAGATCCAGTGTGACCAGCCTCTGCACTAAACAAAGATTATCCTATCATGTGTGACATATTATTTCCAAGAAGCCAAGGGCAATAACCAGGCATTTATCTGAGGAAGGACAAATTGTTTGCACTTCACTTTTCAATTCTTTTTTCTAAACTGGGTTCAGAGTGAAATGTTTTAAATGCAAACATATAATGAATGTCTTGGCTTAACAGCCCTCTTTATCTTTTTCATTGCACTGAGGAGGAACTGAAAACACATAAGCATAGCCATACAAGACTCCAAATACTCTTCAACTTGTCTACACTAATCAATTATTCATCTTTCACATAGTAAGCATTTCCTCTATGCCAGAGAATGTTCTCAATAATTGTAAGAGACATATTTGGACGCTCAAGGACCTTACACAAGAGTGAAATGAACCACAGAAGTAAATAAATAATAAGGTACATTCAAGAGCAATTGCTACTTCCTTTAGGTTTATTGATACATGAAGTTATTTATGAAGGGACATAAATGTATCGAAAGATGAATCATGCCAAGGTCTAAAGAGGAAAAATAGAAACAACCTCCATCATGAGGAAGATTTAGGGCACAAGTAGAGACATAGGGATTAACTTTTCATGGCTGGGACAGAGAGCAACCGAGTGTACCTGTAGTGCACAGAGCCAGGGGAAGGTTGTATGAGATGAAGACAGGAATGTGTTCAAGAGCCAAGCTGTAACTTTACAGGAAAAGTTAAGCATTCTGAGTATTATCGCAATCTGATGAAAAGATGATCAAGGGTTTTAAGTATAACATTAACATTTAATTTTGAAAATTGTTGATTTCTGTGTGCAGAAGCAATTATATTAAAGAAATATTTAAAGCAGGGGATCTAATTAGAGAGCCAGGTGAAAAATCTTGGAAGATGGAGAAATTGGAGGAAATATCACATATATAAGAAACAATAGATTTGGAGTATTTCTGAGAAACATAATTTTATAATAAGAAATTGCGTATCATTTCTGGATATGGCACTTGCTGAAAAGTTCATGCCTGAATTAAAAAAAAAAAACAATTTAAGGACTGGAAATCAAAATTTACGTTTTAGCAATATGTATTATATGGGTAATGTTTCTCAGACATTAGTAGAATTTTTGAAATAGTAATTGTATCTCTAACCATGAGCAAGTATTTACATTTTTGAAATGTCTCTATTGATAATGTTTAAGTCGTGGAACTTTAGTAAGTTAGGAAAAAATGTGAGGAGGCCAAGAATTTAGTCATGGCCTCTGCAACATTTGGAACTCAAACAAACAAAAACCAAATTTGAGAAAGGAGACTGAAGACAATTAACCAATAAAATTAGATGAAAACCAGATCCAATAAAATTCAAATACATAACAAAATTCAAATGAACAGTGATCAAGTATAAAAATAGTGCACTGTGGGTAAGAGTGAGTAACACAGGAATATAGCCACTGTAACAGCATCAGACAGGCCATGCACTGATGGCTGGGACAATAAAATGATGAATCACTGACTTACAGAATAACATACTTGAACCTCAAAATATCCTTAGTAAAAGAAGCTAGACACAAAAAGACTACATATCACAGACCTACATATAAACACAATTTCTAGAAAGGTAAAAGACCACCTTTCTAGAAAAAGGCAAAGCTACAGAGACAAAATGTGGTTGCCTGAGGCTGTGAGTGTTCCAAGGAGACCCGAAGACCAGTGGGAGAAAATATTTGTTATGGAATTCTTCTAAAACCAAATTGTGCTGATGACTTGGCACTACATAAACTTACTAAAAAAATTACATTCTGCAATTTTCAATGAGTGGTTTTATGGTATGGAAATCATAAATCATACCCCAATTAAATTAGGTATGTGTAAACAAACAAGCAAACTGCCGAGTAGTACTCCATTGTATTAATACTGCATTTTTATTATTTATTAAGCAGCTAATGAATATTTTTAGATTTAAAGGTTTTGGTTATTGCAAATAAATATGCCATGAACACTCATGCACAAATCTTTGTGTAAATACATGCTTTCTATTCACTTGTTTAAACACCTAATATGGGATGTGTGGATTATCTGGCATGTATATGTTTGATGTTCTGAGAAAATGTCACACTTTTTTTTTCAAAGTGGTTGTACTACTAAAACAGGTAGCATTTGGTATGGTCAATTTGTTATTTTTTATTGTATCCATTATTTTAAGTGTGTAAGAGTTTTTTACTGGGATTATAATTCATATTTCTTCAATGAAAATGATGTTACGTATCTTTTCATGTAGTACCTAATTTCCATCTGTATATTGTCTTTATTGAAGTGTGTGTTCAAATCATTTCTTCTTTTATATATTTGGGATTTTTTTAAATTATTTTTTTGATTATTGTTCAAGTACAGTTGTCTCCATTTACCCTGTGTCCTTTATACATGTTCCCTGACAACACTTCCCCCTCTTCCTCCCATTATCACCTCCCACCTCCCCTCTGGTTACTGTCAGTTTGTTCTTAATTTCATTGTCTCTTGTTTATATTTTGCATACTTGTTTGTTGCATTGATTAGGCTCCACTTATAGGTGAGTTCATATGGTATTTGTCTTTCACTGCCTGGCTTATTTCACTTAGCATAATGTTCTCCAATTCCATCCATGCTGTCAAAAAAGGTAGGAGCTCCTTCTCTCATTCTGCTGTATAATATTCCATTGTGTAAACGTACCAACCACAGTTTTTGATCCACTCGTTTACCGATGGGCACTTAGGCTGTTTACAGCCCTTGACTGTTGTAAATTGTGCTGCTATCAACATTGACATGCATACGTTCTTTTGAATTGGTGTTTCAGGGTTTTTAGAGTCTAATCCCAGGGTGAAATTGCCAGGTCAAAACACAATTCCATTAGTTTTCTGAGGAAATTCCATACTGTTTTCAACAGTGGCTGCACCAGTCTGCATTCCCACAAACAGTGCACTAGGGTTCCTTTTTCTCCAAAATCTCTCCAACATCTGTTGTTTGTTGATTTGTTTATGATGGCCATTCTGACAGGTGTGAAGTGGTATCTCATTGTGGTTTTAATTTGCATCTCTCTGATGACTAGTGATGCTGAGCAACCTTTCATATGTCTCTGGACCCTTTATATGTCTTCCTTGGAGAAGCGTCTGTTCAGGTCCTGTGTGTATTTTTTAATTGGATTATTTGTCTTCCTAGAGTGGAGTCATGTGAGTTTTTTATATATTTTGAAGATCAAATCATTGTCCAAGGTATCATTGGCAAATATATTTCCCATATTGTTGGTTCCCTTTTCATTTTGCTGATGTCTTGTTTAGCCATGCAGAAGCTTTTTAATATGATGAAGTCTTGTTTGTTTTTACTTTCCTTTATGTCTCTTGCTCTAGGGGACGTATCAGTGAGAATATTGCTGAGTGGAATATCTGAAATTTTCCTGCCTATATACTCCTCTAGGACTTTTATGATGTTTTTATACTTACATGCTTTTCCTATAGCTTCTGCTATGTTAAAACATGTCCTCAAAAGTGTATGCTGAAGTACTGTGAGCATGACCTTATTTGGAAAGAGGGTCTTTGAAAATATAATCAAGTTAAGGTGAGCTCACACAGGATGGGATCGGGCCGTAATCTAACAACTAGTGTCTCTATAAGATGAGGGCATTTGAACACAGAAGCACACACAGAGAGGAGAGAATACCACGTAAAGACAGGAAGAGATCGCACTGACACTTCTAAAGCCTGCAGCCGCCAGAGTCCAGGGAGCATTGTGAAACAGCCCGGGGACCTGCTGGCACCTTGATTTTGGACTGCTAGTCCCCAGACCTGTGAGAGAGTAAACTCTCTGTTGTTTTAAGCTTTTTTAGTTTGCAGTATTTTATTACAGCGATTCTGGGAAACTAATACAGCAGCACATATTTTGGTTATGTTTTTTATCCAATTAGCTGAAGAAATTTTTAATGTGTCTCATTCTTTAGGTCTACTAACAATGACTTCTTTCAGATTTATCTGTCATCTATCTCTATCTATCTATCTATCTATCTATCTATCTATCTATCTATCTATCTATCTAATCATCTCTCACTTATTTATCTTTCTATTTCAGTGTATTTTATACCATTTTTATTGATTTTTCTCCTTATCTTTCCTTTATTTTTGAAAGATATTTTCACTGTGTGTAGAATTTTAGCATGAGATTTCTTCTTTATGTACTTTAAAATGTTGTTCCACTGACTTCTGCCTTGCAAACTTCTGTGAAAAATTTGTTGCTATCTTTAGCTGTGTCCCTCTGTATATAATACATCCTTTTTCTCTGTTTGTGTCTTAAATTTTCTCTTTATGATTTGTGTTGAGGAATAACTTCCAATGCGCCTTGTTGTAGTTTTCTACCTACTTCTTTATATTAATGTTCGTTGTGATTCTTGTGTAAGTGAATAGATTTGCTGGCAAGAAGACAAAGGGTTTTCTTGTCTTCTCAAGACTACTTATGTTTTCTCATGAAGCATGAGGCCCAGTTATCTGTTGAGAGACATAAAGACAAAGATAAAGTAGAAGCAGACTGATGTTCAGTTTGAGTTTGAAAGACGTGATGTAAATGGTGGTTTTTTAAAGTGACAAAATTGGTATACGGAGGAATTTTGATAGGGATGTTCATCTCAACACACTTTATATTATACTTCAGTAATGTCAGCCTTCTTCTTTCCACTTATTTCAGTTTATTCATTTCAGCTTAAATGTCACTTCTTCAAAGAAGTTTTTATTCTACTTTCAATCTAAACTTTATTACTATTTTTCACATTCTATTTAATGTTAATTTATGACATTTTAAATATTTAAACACCTTTCTAATGTCTTTCTTTCTAACTGCCTTAAATCTCTGTGGGATCAGAACTATGTCAACTTTCTTGACAATGCCTCGCACAGTACCTAGTCCTGGGAAGAAACTGTACAGTAAATGTGAATTTTCCAGTTTCCCCTTCAAAAAAAAAAAAAGATTGCATTTAAGGCTCTCAAACAGTGAGCAAAACATATACCAAGGTATAAAATCATAAAGTAATACAAATACTTAGACAGATATAAGATAGTCTTTCTATATTGTTTTTCAGTGACTATGGAATAACATTTTTGAAAATGTGTAGTATCCAAGTTAAATATGTAATATAGTTTGATATTGCTTTTTTTCCTCAAAATCCTATGTTCTGCAGAATGTCAATAAACCTGATGGTGCACAAATCCTTTGTTACTAAACAATTTTGGGTTACTATAGTTAAACACCTCTTTTTAAAAATTGAACAA
The DNA here is from genome assembly GCA_004027735.1 of Carollia perspicillata. Lineage (NCBI taxonomy): Eukaryota > Metazoa > Chordata > Mammalia > Chiroptera > Phyllostomidae > Carollia > Carollia perspicillata. Next base: position 9,972 of record PVKM010006231.1, read on the forward strand.
ACAGGGTGGTATGACATAAAATAGGCACCACCCTCAACTTACTGCAGTCATTCTCACTGAATGCATGCTAAGTGATTAGTAAACATTATTGGTTCTAATATTCTGTAATAGTAAAAGATGTACTATGATAGTGATCAAAGTAACTGCTCACTTAAAATAAAGGTCTCATTTTAGTTATTACCTTGTTAATTTCCTTCTTCAATTTCACTAACTGTTGAATCACTTTGAAAAATTTTGTCATTATAATTTATAAACCAATCATCAGCCCTTTCAAAGCTAAATTATAACTTTTAAGTGAATGCTTCTGTTGGAAACGAAATGTCTACTTTCCAACCCATTTAAGAAGGCTTATTTTTAAACTAAGCTGTAGATCAAATTACTGATTTGATTGAAACAGTTAAAAATAAAGGATACCTAAAACAATTATTTTTATTCAGTCTTATCTGATATTTCAAATTTCAGATCTTGAATTTATATTTAAAAAATAGTAATTAAAATGTAACTTAAAGAAATCATAGGTAAAAAAAGAAAGAAAGAAATCATAGGTAGTTGTTCCATTTTAACTAGTAACAAGCTTAATGTGTAACACATTCACTCAAGTTTCTGTTAAAAGGACTTATAGGATGTCTAGGCTTCCGCCAGTGATGTTTACAATGAGGTAACTATGCTCCTATTTTTTTTTTTGTTTTGTTTTAAACCCACATCCTCTTTGGTTATTGAAGCAAAACTTAACATGTTCTGGTTCATTATTTGGTTGGCAGTAACACATAGCATCTTGAGTAATATTGTAAAGTCTATTCTCCTAAGAAAACTTTAAAGCTTAGAGCTGCTTTATTTTAGATAAATATAAAATAATATAAATATTAATTATTTATGAAGAGTTTTATAAAAATTCTAACATAAAGTTATCTATTCATTAACAATAAAATTAATATTATTGTGAAAGCCTTGAACCAGAAATGAGTAGGATTGTTTCTATGACCTGAAGGTCATAGCAATGTATCCGAATAATTAAAGCGTAGCATGAATTACCAAACAGGGTGGTATGGCATAAAACAGGCACCATTCTTAACTTATTGCAATCATTTTCATTGAATGCATGTTAATTAATTATTTAACATTGTTGCTTCTAATATTCTGTAATGGTAAGAAAAAGTAGCATGATAACTAGGAATTGGCCAGTGGTGTTATAACTTCGATCCAGTTGTAGGTTCTACACTATGAGCCTCGCATATTTGATCACGCAACTAGTCAATATTTCTAATTCCTTTATATCCCACTTCTAACCATGTTGGGATTCCTTTCTTGTTGTCTGTGTGGACTTCTCAGATGAGTGTTGCTCTTCCCTGTTGGAAGGTGGCATAGTGGTCAGATTGAAATATTTAAGGCCATTTACATAGGCCTACATTCAAATATCAGTTACTTGGAAAATGTGGTCACTAGTAAGCAGAAAAGACACTGTCTCTAGAGGTTCTTCCACTTGGTTTAAGACAATATTCTACCACTTAGAAATATACTGGAAGCTAGGAAGAAAGGTATTATACAAATAAGCACTTAGTTGGAAAAACTCTATCTTATAAGACCAAATATTTAGCATTGAGCATTTTTGTTATATTTATCTCATCTCTTACTTATGTTATTTTACATATATAATATATACACATATTTTATTATAATATATCTACATATACATATATCCACACATATACATATTATACATATATCTACATATATAATATAAAATATTTGATTAGTTACTAAATTAGAGATTGTGTTATCTAACATAAAGTTTAGAGTTTGTACATGGAAGTATTGATCTTATTCAACTCTATTGGATATAAGCACGATTATGTTATTTTTTTTTTGTCCGATAAATACAAACTGTAATGATGTGTAACCCTGCAGGTAGAAGTTCCAAGGGACAGTACCCAGGGCATGGTTTGCTAGTGACAGTGGGAGCAAGGGTAGAGGCAAATCCTTCCTCGACCTGGTTTCCTTAGTGACTGCAATGAGCTGAGCTCTCTGTCAAACTAATTGAACATTTAGCACAAATGAGGAACATTTTTTTTAATGCTATTGTTTTTGGAATAGTTAAAAACATAGCATCAAAAAGTGTATACTTTTTGTATACACTTTTGTAAAGTGTATACTTTAGTATACTTTTTTACGAGGTTGACATAGCTACACATTTTCCACAATCCTCATTTAGTCTAATATGGTAGATATGTCTTCATTTAAAGAACGTAAAGGTGGAATTAAAAAATCCATTCTGATACTCGTATATTAACTGATTACTATATTTAATGTAAAGATATATATTAATATTCTCTTACATTACGCTGTTTATTTATTCTGTCTGTTCCTTGGTTCTTTACCTCTACTCTTTTGACTTCTTGAGATTAGTTACACATGACTATCTATCAGTTGTTTTCTCTACTCTTTTGGAATATAATTACTCTGCTCAAAGTATTTAAAAATATATATCATCAAATTATCAAGAGATACTACTATTTATAATTTTATCCTACTTCCAGATAACAAAAGAATATTAGAAATAATATATTAGAAATAATAACCTCTGTTGTTTTCTCTCACAGTTTATATGCAATTATTTATAATGTTGCACACACAGTGAGCCAAGACATTCACATTGTTTTATTTAGCTACTATTCATTTTGATGTCAATTTTTAAATTTCTCCTCAATTTTTCTTATTTCTTTTGCCCACTACCTGGTATATTTTTTCGTCTGTCCTAAGAACACCCATTCAAATTTGCTTTAGTATAGGCTGTTGTGCTAACTTTTCTGGTAGATGTCTGTCTGTGTGTAAATGACTTAATTTGTACTTCATTCTGAAGGATTTTTTCTGGTATTAACAATGTTTTTCTTTTGTTTAATTCACTGTTCTTTTAGTATACTGTGTCTACCAATGTTTTTGTTACAAACTAGCTTATCAGTCAAAACACTCATTCTCTGAAGATAATTCAAATTTTTCTCTGACAGTTTTTAAGGTTTTTTGTTTATTTGTTTTGATATCTGGAATTTTGCTATGTTGTGTCTGTGATAATTTTGACATTCTTTCTCTCCTTGAAAAGATTTTGATTCATTCAAACTATGTGTTGATATCTTTCCAGAGGTGTCAAACTCATTTTCACGGGGTCCACATCAGCCTTGTGGTTGCCTTCAAAGGGCCGAATGTAACTTTAGGACTGTATGAATGGAACTACCCCTTAACTAGGGACAAGGAGCTTGGCGCTGCCTCTGTGCAGAAACAAGGTTCTGGGCCAGATAAAACAAGGTGGAGGGCTGGATTTGGCCTTGTGTTTTCCACCTGTGCTGAGTTTAGCCTATGCATTGTTGTCTGTTTAGAATACTATCTCATCTAAAATTGCCTCTGCTTCTTTTCCTCCTTCTACTCCTTCTGGGACTCCACATACATGCACATGCAACCTCCATACAGGGTCCTCTCTATCTTTCATGTGCTTTTTCTCCCATAATTTTGCATTTTGTGACACATTCTTTATAACTATTTTAACTATATTTTCTAATTCTCTAATTTATATATATTATATGAAAAAATTATTAATTGATTTAGCATTATTATAATTTCTTAATGGAGCTTTATTTTTGTTGTATCTGCTATGTTACTTTTTAAATTTCTAAATACCTGACATACTTTTACTCAGTTTTAATTTCCCTGAACTAATAGTCACAGTTATTTAATATCCTGTGTCTAATAATTCTAACATATTTAGATATGTGAGTTATTTCTATTTATGTTTCATCCACTGGCTCTCATTCGTTGTTGGTCTTATGGTCCACTCTTTTGTACTTTTTAGTAGAGAAGTTAATTACAAATATAATAAAAAGTTTAGGATGGTGGTATCGGCTTCTGAGAAGCTTTTTACTTTCTCTGATCAATTCAAGTACCATCAGTGGAAGGACATCTTAATCTAAATGTCAAGATTTCAGTTTTCTGCACAACCAAGGTTATAGGAAGCCAAGCTTCAAATTCACTCGAAGGCTGTGTTCACTCCTTTTGCCTCTTATCATTTGGGCTTTGCCCTTGATATACCAGCTTTACTGTTTAATGGGTACTTGACTTTGATTTGTCCTCTTGTTCTGTGATGTCTTCAAGTCAATTTAGTTTTCAGGCCTTTGTTTTTCCCTGTTTACAGATGTCTTTAAGGAAAACAAAAACATTTCTGAGTGTTAGTGTATTTTTCTGATATCTAGTCTCGTATACTATGTTTGTACCAGCTCTGCCTCAGTACCTTACTATCTTTGTATTCTTTAGATGATTATAAATATATTTTGGTAGTTTACCTGTCTTTCTTTCAGGATAATTGTTGTGAATTACATAATTCATAATTATCATTTGTAAATGTCTTCCTGTCTTTCTGACTTTTTATTCATGATGTTTTTACTTTATTGAATGTATCAAGCTTATCTTATATACTACATATAATGAAGAGAATAATCATGAAGATCACTTTTACTCATCACATTAAGATGTTTTGATGTAGGGACAAAGCATTGAGTCCTCTCAGGAGTATGTTAAAAGATAAGGATCGTAATTTTATAAATCCGATAATTTTTCTTTTGTGGAGATTTGTCTTTTATTGGGTTCTTGGAGAATCATTATTTGAGGTGTTACAGAAAAGGTAATTTTAAATCTTCAGAGACTTCACAGCGTTCTGTTTTTACGGTGATTCAGAAGTCATTATTAAGGACTCTCTCTCTTTCATGTCCCAACAAGAAGTCTTAAGAGTTTAAGGAAAGACCTGAAAAGTTGTTACTGCTCAACAGATATTTAAGATAGGTATTATAAATAAATAAATCAGTTAGAAACTTTAATCACTTGATTTTAGATTTTAAAATTCTTTTATTAACTGAAATGTATTGTCTCTGAGTTTTTAGTACAATGTAGGTTATGAGTATATAGGGATAAATTAAGGTAATTATGGAGTAATTTGAGAGAGAGAGAGAGATTCCTTGTCCTACTTATCCGTGCATTCCTAGGTTTCTTTTTGTATGTACCCTGACCAGAGGTTGAACATGCAATCTTGGAATACTGGGAAAATGTTCTAACAAACTGAGCTACCCAGTTAGGGCCACCAATATATATTTTAAGGATGTGTTAGAACTCTGAGGATTGACAATGGTAAAGAAAACTGGACCTTTTCCATTTCTCTTCTAGAAGAATAAAATGTAAGATAAAGACTGCGATTAAGAGAACAGATAATATATTCTATATAAATGGAGCTATAAAGATTAGAGAAAGGGTACAAGTCTACAAGTAGTACCCCTAGAATTGAGATACCCAGCCAGCATTACCATATATCACAGCTGTGGTCCTAGAACTTACCTTTTAAAATACTGTTCCAAATCCTATAGCAGGGAGACAGGATATCAGTGCTCTGAGTAAAGCCCACAAGAAATTGAGCTCCGTTTGAGTTTGGGGAAATGCCCTGGAATGAGGTTTAAAATGACATCAGGATTGACTGATTGATAGATGGATTGATTTTAAAATTTGTACTTATTTATTTTTAGAGAAACGAAAGGGAGGGAGAAAGAAAGGGAGGGAAACATTGATATGAGAAAGAACCTTTGATGGGTTGCCTTTCCTATGCTCCCCAGCTGGGGGATTGAATGTGCAGCCCAGGAACCAAACTGGCACCATTTTGCTTTGCAGGACAATGCCCATCAACTGAGCCACATCAGTAGGAGGACATTTGGATTTACATCTCTTGTGGGAAGTTGATCATTATGTCTGACTCAGTCGTGTTAGCACTTGATTGTAATTAGATCAGGGAAGAAAGATAATTCTGCTATTCATTTCCGAATGACCTAGTTTCTCTTTACACTTTATCTTAGAACAGTTACACTGAATAATAAATTATCCTGAGAAATACTTGAACAAATTTTGTATTATATTGATATTTTAAAAGCATAAAAATTATTTGTATATATCTTTGTTGCTATAACTGCATTTTAAATTCATGATAATCTTCCTCTTCACAAACATCTACTAAAGAATTTATTGATAATTCAAATTATATAATAAATAAGTAATAATTGAGAAAAAGTCATCTCCTACTTTACATTTTACATGTGGAAAAGTAATTAAGAAAGTAAGGTCTTTCTATCCCATACTATTAGATATTAAGCAGTAGAAGATATTTTTGTCATTTCCTGGATTGCTTTGGTGACTGAAAGAGGATGGACAATTAATTCTTAACTGAAATGAGCTCTAGCCACTCCTATAGCCTGTGTTTGGTTATATTTGACTCCCTCACACAACTGTGAGTTCATATTGTTAACATCTTTAGGGCAAGAGTGTCATTATTTGTTTACTCTGTAAGATATCTTTCTAAAAATATTTACAACATTTTTGAAATAATTTACTGTCATGTATTCAAATTATAATCATCTAATTTTAGGACTGGTTTTCATATGAAAAGCAGCAGGATCCTTTCTCCTAGAAAACTAAGGAAAGAGTTACCTTGTAGTAACATAGGACATTTTTTGCAATGTGGAAGTCTACGTGCCCTGTGGTAGTCTTCCAAGCTCATTTCAAAGAAGCATTTTCTGAACCCAATGTTAGACCATCACAGAAACCTGGTTCACATCATATAAAGTAGGAGAGAGGTTTTCTTTTAACTGTCTTTACTTCTGAGTCATCTTTTCTTTTGATAATTTTCCCACATTGACAGAAATTTTAGAGCTGAAAATAGTATAGTGCTTTTGAAAATCCAAGTCACTGAAACTTGAAGTACCAAAGGAAAATTCAGTACCTACCAATTTTTAAGAGTATGTAAGCCTGAAGACTATGTAGGGAGACACAAGTGAGAAGTAGAAAAGTCTGGAAAGATATGAACCTCTTAACTGTTTTGTGTACTATAATTATCAAATTTCCAGTTGCAAGTGGGTGAAGGGGAAGAATTCCGAATCATTTCTATTTACATCATATTTTTTACTTTGTGTAATATTAAGACTTTGAATACAATACTTTTAAACATGCTTTTTTTCCTCCAGTAACGTAATTGAGCTGTGGAAGGAATTTAAACATTTCCAGAGAAGATAAATGAGCACAGTTATAAAGTACACATTACCTTATGTTTTACCTATTCTGACCTCATATAATCTCTGATATTCATACTAATATTCAATCTATACACACAGGCATCATAGATGGGTCTATCCTCTTCAAAAAATAAAATAACTTGTAGCCTTAATGCTTACCCTACTTTCAGAGAAGTGAAGGTCAGGGAACTCTCGGGCCTGAGGTTGTTGAGAATTTCTGAAACTCACCAAAATGACTTCATTGTTCTGAGATTTTCCCTTTGTCTCTTTCTGCTTCAATGCCCTTTTCATTTTTCCTCTATGTTTTAGTTTTCTCTATGTTTAGCAAAAGAAGACATGTAGCTCTCTTCTTTCTCTGTCTTGACACTCCTCATCTTTTATAATCTCTGTGCTTTGAAAGATCTAGCTTCCCTGCTTGACTATAACCCACAAGAGGGCAGGAAGTGCGTAGGCCTGTTTAGTTGCAAGATATGGTAGAAACTAGGCACATTTAATAAATGATTAGGGTAGGTATTTTTCAGCAAGTTGTAATTACAAATTATGCCTGGGTAATAGTTCTGTTTTCTCATATTATACATTTCTGAAATTGCATCAGTGGTTTAGTTCATTTAGATTGGAATATGTAATAGTTTGTAAGACTTAGTTTTACCATGAAATTGTTAAGGCTCTCAGGTAAAATTGTGACATTGACTGCATTCAATAGGTACTTGAGAAAACATGATGTGGAATATCAGAGAGATGCCTAGTGATGAAAGGGGAAAGGCAAGTTGGGTTAGGGTGGGACCCAGAAAGTAAGAAAGGTGAATGGACAGGAAAATAAAATAGAACAATAACAATGCAACAAAGCTTACCTGCAGCTCACTTGTTCCATGGACCACCGTGTGTCTTTCAGAAACTGTTGGTAAATAATTTGACTTCTCTATAATCCATTCATGACTAAAGAGGCAATTAATCTATCATTGTTTTGGAGTCACTTATGGTTCTACCAATCCTTGTATCACTGTTTTTTTCACTCGATGTAGAATGACTTCTAATCACATGATTTGTTTCGTAAATTGCTTAACTTCCTTAAATTTCAGGTATAAAATGTATTTGACAGTACTATTTAACTCATAGTTATTACAATTTTTAAATGAAATAATTTAAGTATCTAAATATGATTATACTAGGAGATCAACAAATTTTAGCTATTATTCTTACTATCACTTATTAATCAACATCATGTACCAAAATGTTAAGTATATTATGATTATGAATTTAAGAGAAAAGTCTGAGTAAAAACAAAGTCTCTTCTTCTATGGTCTATATGCTAGGTTAATACAGTATAAGTGACTTATCCAGTGGAACGCATGAGTGATTTGGAAGGGAAAGGGGAACGTCACTAAGGGTCAAAGAGTAGCTGAGAAGGAAAGAGTACGGATAAAGCCCTTAACAGTGTGATTTTCCTATTTCATAATTCAGCCTCGCCTGGTCTTCTCAGCCTCAGAAAGATTCTGAAATATTCCACTAGTCACTCTGGCACAATGTTCAGTGGAAGTAATTAGGTAGTTCACGTCAATAAAAACAAAGATAAATTCCTCTAAGCCCTCAGAATTCAATATTCTTCTCTAAACTTTTCAAAACAGTAGTTATGCTATCTGGTTTGGCTTTCACATTACCATTTCCTTCATAAGTGTGTCTTTGTGTACAATAAAGAAAATGTGAAAATCGCAATGTTTTGAAATGGAAGTGAAATATGTTCTTCAAAAATAAAAACATTTGGCCCTGGCCGGCGTGGCTCAGTGGATTGAGTGCCAGCCTAAGAAGTAAGGTCACTGGTTCCATTCCCAGTGCCAGTACTTGCCTGGGTGGCTGGCCAGATCCCCAGGAGGGGGTGCATGAGAGACAGCCACACATTGATGACTCTCTCCTTCCCTTCCCCTCTAAAAGTAAGTAAATAAAATATTTTTTAAAACAAAAACATTTGGGAAGCAGAGTATTGATTCATACAAAACAATTGCAATGAAATGCATTCTTACTTTCAGAATAGTTTCTTAAGGAAGGGAAAAAGCTCTGTTAGGAATGTAGGAAGATAAATTAAAAAAAAATGAATATCAAGGCAAAAAAATCTTTAATACCATGTCACATAATGAGAAGAATCGACTGGGTATTATACAACCAATTAAGGAGATGTAAGAAATAAAGCATTCATTGACATATACTAGATAATGATCATAAAGTTATCCCATCTCAAATTTAGGGTAGTTATATGCATAGGTAATTACTAATCTATAAGCTTCTGTTGAGATTTAGCATCTGTCAGTCAGAGTATTGACATGGCTTTCTTAAGAAAACTTAATATAAACTTGAAGAGGGGAAAGGAGTATTGAATTTTCTGACAAATAAGTGATGATTTGTATTGTTTTAAGACTCTCTGGTTCACTATAAAATGATTGTGTTCAGGAAATAAGAAGAAGACACAAAGAAAAAATTCAGTTATTATCTCTACTATGCTGTCTTTTTGTTAAAAACAGTAGGCTCTGTTTTCTCATCTCTGTCTACTTATAAAAGCATGTTTTACACACATTTGAACACTTATAACATGACTTATATTTTTCCATTATCTAACCTTTAAAAATGTGTATACTCTTACCTCTAAAATTATTATTAATGTCTAACCCTGAGGATTACAATGGTAATTAAATGCCATAATGTTTTTAAAAGACTTCTTAAATAGCACCCCTTTCCAGTATATATTTCCCAATTGTTTCCTCTAAGCACTCACAGAATTGTGCATGATACAGTTTTATTCTAATTATTTGATGTGTGCAAGTTGCTTGATAAACGTTACATAGTTAAGGGCTTGAGTTATGTCTTTCATTTACCATCTAGGACACACGGGGCTTGTTAGCTTGTTGCTATATTGATTTTCTGAAGGTATTCTGTTTTTTTTTTTAATTTGCAGTGTTCATTCAACACATATTTTATTGACTTCTATTAGGAAAAAAGTATAAAAACTTAAAAATAAGTCTAAAAGTTAGAGAGTATATCTTTTCAAGTTTCTGTGGGGCCAAATACAAGGGAAGATTATTTAAGAGGTCATGTTTTACTCTAATTACTTACCATCATTGACTAAAGACATGATACTTGGTAAAATTACATTTTCAATATGCAGATTTTTATCTGTAATGATGCTGTTACTTTCTCTTCAGCACAAAATATAACTAACAAAGACAGTAACCAGTAACAAGTGTTGCACCTCACCCAACAATTTTATTCTAATATTAATTAGTGAATTTCCTATAATTATATAGCTCTCCAATAGCTTTTTGAATGAGCCATAACATTTTCTTTCTTCACTCATTAGTTAATGAGTTGAATAGAATATTTGATTTCTATTATTTTTGAAAGACATACATGTTTAATTTACTGACAATTACACTTTAGCATTGACACGGGCCGGTGCTGGACCAGGTGCAGGCGGCGTGGTTTCTTTGTTCTTTTGTCCAGCGCTACAGATCATAACAGAAGATGCCCTGGATCCCAAGGCAGAAAAATTCTTTGCTCAAAGAGGGTAGAGTTTTTAAAGCTTGAGTAAGAAATATACACTTCTGGTAAAATTGTGAAGATTGTTAAAAAACATTTGAAATTTCAGTAGGCACATCGCAACGTGGCCTAATAAACTAGGGGTAAGATAATTGATAAAACATTGATATGTGCAGCAAGTATCTCCTTTAGTTATTTTCAGGGAATGACAAGTAATTTTTTCCCAAATGAATTTAATATGCTGTTTTAGAATGAAAATAAAACCATGTGAACACTTAAGGGTCTTGTTTTAATTTTACTTTTCTTAAAATAAATAAACAAACTCAGAAGAGGTGAGATCTCCTTAGATGGGATGCATGCTTCTTGCTTGCTGTTGTCTGCAGCTCTCGATGATGGCAAACCTGGTTCTGCATACTGAAGGGCTGTCTTTTGCAGTCCTGCTGTCTTCCCAGGATGAGGCTGTCAGGAACTCATGGTACCATACCCACTGAAGGCACAAGGTTGAGTAAAAGAACAAATGTGATAATCATTTTCATTTTGCTAGTCTTTCCAATTTAGGATTCTGCTTGAAGTTCAAAGGAGAAATAAAATGTGCGTAATCATACAGAAAGAACCTGTTCCAACATCCCCTATTCATTTCATCATCATTTTAATAGATTGGCTTTATTAACTATAAATGGCCTGTAACCTGTAGGCATGTGGAGAACAGTCTTGCCAATAGGAGCACATTCTGCTGCCACTCTGGAAATAGTAAGTACAGTTATCTGAACAAAAATCCTTGCCCTGGCTAGTGTAGCTCAGTGGATTGAGTGTGGGCTGGGAACCAAAGGGTCTCTAGTTCAATTCCCAGTCAGGGCACATTCCTGGGCGGCAAGCCAGATCCCCACTATGGGGCACATGAGAGGCAACCACACATTGATAGTTTTCTTTCTTTCTCTCCTTCTCTTCCCCTCTCTCTAAAAATGAATAAATAAAATAATATAAAAAAGAATTCTTTACTTCCAGGCAGGACATTATTCTTTGGTACTCAGTAAAATTAATGTAATATTTTGAAAGGCAATATTACTCTGTGTCAGAAATCGGAGATGATATTTGTACCAGAAGCCAAACCATCAAGGGTTTCAGCATTTCTATAGGCATTCTTTTTTAATATGACTTATGAGGTGGGACAAAAAACCTGAAATTTATTTATAAAAGAAATATGTATTTATTTATACTCTATTTGATGCAATACACCCATATTTTTCCAGTGCTCAAAACGGTTTTTGAACTTGTCAATTTTAATGGATTTTTGTGGTTTTGCTGGGTTTTTTTGTTTCATCTTTTCCACATTGACAAAATGTTTCCCTTTGAGGAATTTTTCATCTGGGGGAAAAACAAACAAACAAAAAATGTTGCTTGGATATCAGGTGAATAGGGAGGGTGGGCAGGGGGATCATATTGTTTTTAGTCAAAAACCAACAGTGCAACATGTGCACGTGTGCTCATAAATCACCCATCATAAATTAGGCTAACAGGCTGAAAAAGTCTTCAAAAAATTCACTGAAACCTAACACAGCCTCTCACAACAACACAAGCTGAAACGCTGATACAGATGAGTTCCTAGCACACTTACCTAGTCAGGGAAGATTCTCCTATAAGGGGCTGCCCTTCAGAAGATAATTCTGGCTTTTGTTTGGGTCCCTCCTCATTTGAAACTAACAAGTAAAGGCTAACTAATTAAACTGTGCTCCATCCCGGGTCTTTCTGTCTGGTCTCTTGTGTTATTTAAAAAAAAAATTGTCTACACACAGGTTAATATCAATTCATTTTTGTGACTTTCAAGGGGATAATAGTTCTTGCAATGACATATTTGCATTAATAAAGCAAAAGACTTTATTTTCTTTATAAAATATCATGGTATCTTAAATTACTTTTCACAAGGTGCATTTATTTCCATCTTTAGAAAAGAAGACATTTATAATTAAAGCATATTTTTCACAACCAGACAATTCTAGTATTTAGACAGAAACTATTATTTCTGATTAATCTTGCTATTTTATCTCTTATAGCTGAATGTATGACTTATAGTCACGTTCAAAGTTTACTGAGAATTATCTTTATCTGTGAATACTATTTTTAAAAATGTTAACCATGTTTCTCATGTGATTTAGCTGTTAAACTCCCAGAAGGCAAAAGATTAAACCAGATGACTTCTCAATGTCCCTTTCAGAGAGCTGGAGATGTCATCCTTTAAGTCAGCATTTTTGAAATAGAACAGAGGCTCATTTTCATTTCTATCAGGTTAGATCTTAGTAGGACAGCTTTAAAAAGCCTCGGTGTCCCCCAGTGAAGCTCTCCGACAATATACTGCAACTACCTGCCCCCCGATTCGCACATCACTCAGCTCTCCTCACCCCCTCAGTTTAAACACCTCTCAGTTCCAAATGCAATTACATAATTAGTGTTCTTAAATTATCTTTAGCATAAAAAAGATAACTGATCATATCTGTGAAATTACATTCACATAATATAAATCCTTTGAGATCTCCATCGATTAGGGAATTTAGTTAAAATATCTTTTTTTAGCCTCTATTATAGATCGAGTTTAAATATTATAATGATTTGTATCTGAAACTATCATGAATTTGAAAAAAAAAGTTCATTGACAAAGTTCTTTAAGAACTGTTTCACTGATAAGCAATTAAAAAATGAGTACCATGGTACTCGTGGTATGATACCATGAGTTCCTGACAGCCTCATCCTTCTCCCCAACCCCTCAATGGCTTGTTGTGTGACTTCAGAGGAGAAAAATTAATTTATGATGATCACTTTGTAATTATAAATCTATTGGGACCAGTAGTACAGGCACAATAGTAAAGAGATTTGATAGAACAATAGCTAATACAAGTCAACATTCATTCCTCCATTCAACAAAAGAATTAAGTACACACAATATGGCAAACATTATTCATTTATAAATTCATTAAATTAATATGTACCAAGTGAGTACAGTGTAGGAGACTGTACTTGCTTCTGGGAAAACAGAGAGAGTCACTTACAAAAGACTAGCAGTAAACAGAGAAGATTACAAAAGTAACTCCAGTGAAATGCAAAGGTTGTCATGATAAAATGTGTCGTGACAGCATGTGGCTCTAAAGGGGGCTTTTAACACAGTGATAAGATCAGGAATGGTCTCCATAGTGAGAAGACTCTAACTCGGAAAGTTGAAGAACATGAAGGATGACCATGAGGGAAAAGGGAGAGCAACAAACATTCTATAGACAGAAAATAGTAAGTGAAATTGTGCAGAAACTGAGAGCTTCTTCGCAACCCCTCACTGGTACAGTGCATGTTCAGAATAAACTAATAAGAAGCCGCTAGGGAGAAATTCAAGAGGAGGTGTTAGCAAATTTTAAAGGTCATATTTGTGAATTGGCACATTGGGTTCCTAAAGCAAATTAAGCCTGAAACATAACTGGAGACAAAAATGATGAAACTAAAGTTGTCCTACTTTAGGCACATCATGAGGAGGCCAATTCTTTGGGGAAAAAATGTTAAGGAAATACTAGTAAGCAGCAGAAAAAGAGAAAGACCAAATATGAGGTGGATGGGCTTCATAAAAGAAGCCATGGGCATACAAGTACAGGAGCTGAGCAGGGCTCTTGAGGTGAGGACATTGTGGACCTCATTCATTCATAGGGTCACCAGGAGTCAGAACGAACTCAATGGCATGTAACACATATTATCATCATATAGTGTTAACCAGTTCATGTCAGAAAAGACTGTCCTAAAATTGTGCAGAGTGAATTCAATGAGAATAAGAACAGAGGTAAGAAGACAAAGTAGGAGGTTATTGCAGCAGTGTGTGAAAGAGAGAAAGAAAGAAAAGCAATGTGTATAGAGTAGGAGGGAGATTGTGGGGTATAGTTTAATGCAGAAATGACAGGACTTGATTATTCACTGAATTTTGAAGATAAAGTAGAAGAAAAAGTTGACGATTATGCTCAAATTGATAGGGGACTCAAGACTTGGAAAATTTTAGCTTAAGGTAAAAAGTTATAAGTCTAGCAAGTAATGTGTATGTTAAAGCTTTTGTTTCAGAAACTACAGATAGGGCCCATCCTGCTCCTGGGAAACAGCTGGCCTTCTGGGGTACTGGCTGGAGATCACCACCTAGGGACAAATTGGAGGCATCCGGGCCTTTGTGTTCCAGGGGAGCAGATGACAACTTCCCCGGCTTGGGAACAGCTCTCTGCCAAGGGCAGGAACATTGCAGTTTCTGTATCTCAAAACCCTCATGGAATCTTGTTTGTCCTTCCCCACCTCCCTTATAAAAAGATCTGGCCAGGAAAGAGAAGGGAAGATGGTTTGTTAGGGTATGAACCCACCATCTTTCTCGGATCGCCGGCCATCTGAATAAAGCGCCCATAAAAGATTCAATAGCTGTCATTGCTTATTGGATTTGGTAGTGACAGGCAGCCCGAATGCCAGTGTCTTTTCCGGTTATAAAATTTCTGAGTTTGAAAAGCAAGCAGGTTCAACAGGATAAATGGAAAGTAAGTTCGGCATTGTAGGTACTGAGTTTGAGGTACATATATTTGAAATGGTCAGGAAACAAATGGATGCATTGCTGTGCATTTTAAAGGAGATTCTGAGCAAGAGAATAATTTTGTAGACATCGAACCTATCATATTGGTATTTTAAGCTATGGAAGTAAATGACATTGACTGGATAGATATATATAGCATAAGTAAAAAATATGATTTAGGACAGAAGGCTGAAAAATATAATTAATTGTAAATAAGTGAGGAGATGGAATAAGTGAGGAAGAGAACACATAAGTAGTATAGTTTCATGAAATCAAGAAAGAGTTTCAAGAAGGATTATCAAAACTGTCAAATGTGGTCTCAGTAAAAGAATGTAAGAATGAGAATTGTCCATGATGAAGGTGAACAGTAGCATCTCTGAGAGGAGTTCATGAATGGATGATATCGAAATAAAAATAGTAGTAAATTTAGTAATGAGTAAGAATTGAGACAGCAAATATCTTACATGAAAGTAATATACATTGAAATAATTGGGCTGTTTTAAAAAGTGAGAAATGACATTATAATATCTAGAAAAAACACAGCACCAAAACAAGGCTATGTGTGTATGTATACATGTATGTATGTAGTTATTTATTTATATTGAAAATGAGAAAATTAATATGCATGAATATAACTGTGAAGAATGAAGTAGAAAGTCTTGAACAAGTCAACTGGGATCACTGACATTAGAACATACTTTGTAAGAAACTACAAAACAATGTAATCCAGGCAGAAGCTAATGGGACTTAATAATATCCCAAACACAGTGCGAATATGCATTAGAGAGGTTCCAGCAGGACAAAAGCATATTCAAATGTGTGCATTGGGATACCATTCCAGCCTCTCTGTGAATATGGATTGCAGAGGGACCTGCCTTGAGGCAAGGAAGTAGGTAATGATCTGATGCAAAATTTCAACCAGCAAGTGATCAGACATAAATAAAGCAAATCACAACTGAAGTAGGGAAAAGGGGAATAATGTAGAAGTTACTGAGGAAGTTAGAGGAATATATTGTATAAGGCTTTGTTTCTCATTAGATGTGGTGAGTGATATGGTGATAGATATAAAACAAATGAAACATGTATAAAATGTTTCTGCAATTTTCTGATTTTGATAATTAAGTAATTAGAAAATAGTATTTATTCAGTGCCAACTGTGTACCATATACTATTCTAGGGAGGGTGGGACAAAGCTAAACGGAGAGATAATGTACAAGTATTTAGGGTAGTTTTTAGCATTTTAAAACATGGACCATGAGTAGAAAGACTACTAGAAACAAGACTGTACCTTGGAGTTAGTAGGCACAAGAAGAAAAAGTTTAGGAGAAACAGAAGAAAGAGGAAACTAAGTGTATAGGATCACCTGTTAAGAACATTGACCTTTGGTGGATGAACCAGCCAGTGCATAGCAAACCCAGGAGAAGAAAGCAAGGATTTCAAAAAGTGGAGGGGAGAACTTCCACGTTACTGTCCTACCTCCTTTGACTTATTTTTTTGTTAGTGGTTCCACATAGGCTGAAATTCTCTAGAAGTGAGAGAGCTTGTTGATGCTTACTGACAGTTCATACATATGAACTGTCTTGGACTTGTTCAGGGTTATGAAGTGTAGAAAATGGGTCTAGGCCATAGGTAACACAAGATATCCACCACACAATACTCGGTATTGCAGACACTTACCTTGAGAACAACATGAGACACCCAAGAAGAATTCTCTAGTATTGTTGTATATTGGAATCTGGAAGTCAGCTGATGCATTTGAGCTAGAAACTGTACCTAGTATATTCATGGTTCCTAAGAAATGACTTTACAAAGAACAATGTCATAATTTACTGAAAATTAAATTAATTACAGAATTAGATGTGATTTCAAATATTTATATATGTATGTAATTTTTCTCTATCAGAGAAACGTGCAATCATACATAGATTAACTGAGTTTAAAAAAACAAAGCCCTGGCTGGTGTAGCTCAGTGGATTGAGCACAGACTTGCGAACCGAGCAACCATGGTTCGATTCCCAGTCAGGGCACATGCCTGGGTTGCAGACCAGTTCCCAGCAGGGGACACACAAGAGGCAACCATACATTGACATTTCTTTTCCTCTCTCCTTCCCTTCCCCTCTAAAGATACATAAATAAAATCTTTAAAAAAACTACCTAAAATTCACACACACAAGTGGCAAGTTAGGTCTATTTAACACAAATGATGATGGTATCTCCCCTGCCAGGTAAATACAAATGTCCAAACTCTTAAGACTTATGATTCATAATCTTACTTAATCCATTCAATGGATTCAATGCCCTTAATCCATTCAATGCCCAGTCCACTAATACCACAATTTTCCCCACATAAGAAATACAATAGTTCAAAGAGAATTCCACACACCATGATGCATTTGTATTTACTTTAAAAGTAAAATATCTTGAGATCTCAGGCATATAGTAGTACCATTATAAATAAGTCTTAAATGAGTTAAATGAAGCGGCCAAGATCTGACACCTAACAAGCAGTGGAACCAGATTGCTTGCTCACATCTCTTCACTTTATATATTTCCTACCTACCAATTCCACGATAAAAATTTATGAAAAATAATGATCCTTAAAAGGACATGAGTAACAGTGGAGGAATATAGAGAAAATGACATGTCTGAGAGTCATGGCATAACGGAGAAAATGATGTATCACATATACCCAGGAAAGGAAGCCTAAGCGCTTACATCATGGGAGCAGCGACGTCTTTATTCACCTGGCAGTCTGTCATTGTGTCACAGAGGGTTCCCAGCTGAATTCTCCGAAAGCAGGTGGAGCTGGCATTAAAGGAATTTTTGTCCTTAAAGTCAAGAAATTGTACGTGGAAATAAATCAGCAGGCATAGAAACAAAAACTTATACTGGCATTTCCTCTCCCTAATTGTTCTAATGACTTAAGGATGTCTGATTCCTTTGACAACTCATAATTGTAATAATGTAAGAAAATATAAGAGCCGACTGTCATAGCTAAATTTCCTTTAGTCAACTTTTAACTGTAAGTAATTATTCTCTGAAATTTGTCAAGTTCTGTCAAATACTGTATCATCTCTCTAAATTTGTGTTTTATTTAAATTGTGGGTGGTAGTCTAACATAATATAATATAATATAATATAATATAATATAATATAATATAATATAATATAATATAATATAATATAATATAATATAATATAATATAATATAATATAATATAATATGTATGCTCATGCAAAACATAGTGCCTGAAACACAGTCTGCTATCCTTTTGATGATGTATATGTACATGATCTCAGAGGTATTCTCAAATTTTTTTTAAGATTTTATTTTTTCCAGCTTCTAACTCTTATTTTTCCTTATGTGCACACATATATGTGTATAAAGACTTTATTTATTTATATTTAGATAGGGGAAGAGAGAGAAAGAGAGGGAAAGAAAAGTCAATGTGTGGTTGCCTCTCTTGTGCCCCCTACTGGGGACCTGGCCTACAGCCCAGGCCTACAATCCCAGGCTGGGAATCGCACTGGCGATCCTTTGGTTCGCAGGCCGGCACTCAGTCAGTCCACTGAACCACACCAGCCAGGGCTCTTTGCATCTCTCTTAATGTGTCTCATTGGTTTTGCTTTGTTATGTAACTGAGAAAAAGCTTGTACCAGGAGGTGGTCAGTCAGCTCCACATGCTCTATTTTCTGCTTAAACTGACATTATATTCTTATTTTTATTTCATGTTTTTTGAAATAATTATTTTAACATACTTCCCTTTTTGTGGAGGTAAGTTAAAACAGCACAATACATAAATATACCTTTATTAGGTATAGATCAAGAGGTCTTATTAGGTAGGCTGTGCAAACCCCTATGCTGTGGTTTTCTTGTGACAAAATTGTGTCCCCCAAATTTCATATGTTGAAATTCTAACCCCGGTATCCCAGTACTATACTTGGAAATAGTGTATTTAAAGCGATCTGTCATTAGGGTCAGCCTCATTCAGTGTAACTTGCAACCTTATAAAAGGAGGTTAGGAGACACACAAAAGACCCAGTGAGGACACAGTGAGAAGGCAAGAAGATAGAATTTAGGAGAAATTCAGAGAAAGAATTCAGAATGAGCTTTGCTGCTGCTTTTATCTTGAGCTTCTAGTTTCCAGAATTGTGAGAAAATAAATTTCTGTTGTTTAGCAACCTAGTCTGTGCCAATTTGTGATGGCATCCCTCAAAAAACTAATATATACTCCAAACACTCAAAATACTAATGCACCATTAAAATAAATTGCAAGTTATATTCATCATCTGATAAATGCATTCGATGAGGGAACAGTTATCAATCTGATATATATTGCCTAAATATTTTTTTCTTAGTGTTTAAAAAATATCTGTTTAGAAATCTTTACTAACCCAAATTTCTGTATCAGTGATATAGAATCATGGGTCATGGACTAGTCACCTTAAAATCGAACATAGTGAATTTATAATTTAACTTGTGTAACAAACAATAATCCTAGACTGAATGAATAATCCTTGTGCACAATAATATTCCAAACTTTCAAATGTATGTAGATAATACTCTGATTTCAAGATACAAAGTTATTTATAAGTATTTTAATTGCATTATAGTGTGTCATTAATTAAGGAATTATAAGAAAAAGTTGTCAAATAGGAGTCCACAATTTTCATGTTATAAAGCAATAATCATAATGAGCACATAGAATCTGCATAAGGATATTATATAAAATTTTAAGTAAGTCTAGAAAATGTATGTTCTTTACTTTGGAAAATTAGCATAGTATTTTACCTACAATCATAAAAGACATGGTATCTTCTCTATAACTGATTTTAAAAGTCTTTATTTTGCACATAAAGAAAAAAAATTAGCCCAGAGATTTTAATTGTGTCTCATAGTTAAAGATGTAATTATTCCTTAATTCAGCAAATACCTGGGTCATTTAATCTAGTGATAGCAATACAGAAAAGTTGTTTGTGACCTCTGAAGTTGTCTTCAATGCATTCACATTCTAGCTTCGCAACTTACTGGCCGTGTGATACTAGGAAAATTAAATTACCAGCTACATCTCAATTTTTTTTCAGTTGAAATTTTCTTTTAATGAAAGACCCAAGGGACAAGAAGGTCCCTTGTTATAGTGCATCATAACATTTGGTAGAGTAAAGCACATTTAGAGGAGTCACTGTCGATACCAGCACTGCACTCGTACTGCAGCCGGTGAACAGTGACGCAGGATCTCCCTGACCGGCACTGAGATGGTAATACATTTTTACATGTGATAAGTTCCTTGGTAGACTTCATCGTTCAGTGGGATTATAGAATTTGCAAAGGAGAGTAATGGTAAAATATTTCATGTGAAATTTGAACATAGTGCTTCTCACCATAAGCAATTTATACAGACTTCAGAAAAAGTCAGTCCTAGTAAACTTTTTAAAATATTGCCTGAAAACTTACCAAATAACTTCTGTGTTCAAACACACACACACACCCAACAAATCTAAAGTAGGGTAGACAATGAGTTTTTAAACATGTTTGATGATGATGTTCCTAGTAATTGGTCCAATGGAAATGAATCTGAAGGATGAGGAATTCTTTGAAATCTTGGACTGCTATTCCTTTCTCCTCTCCATTGCCCCTTAAGCATCTTTGTAAGGCACCATTTTGGACAGCTATCTAATAATGCATCTTAAACAAGTACATAAATAATGGCAATGATATTTTTCAACTAGTACACCATAACATCCTCAAGACTTGCCTTATCATATATGAAGAATGTGGCTGTTGGAAGATGATCAAAGTAGATCGCTTACCAAAGAAAACAGAAAAGACAATCTATGATAGGGAAAGGAGTACCAGTGTGATCTGCCATGAGACTGAGTATGAAGAATGCCATGGAAGTTCAGTGTTGGTTTGAAAATAGATGCTCCTGTTCCTGGTTTGAAAACAGATGCTCCTGCTCCTGCTCCTGAAGGAAGAGCGATGAGCTCTCTTCCTTCAACAGGTATATTTGTGAAATGGTGTGTATTTTGATTTTACCAGACGCCAAAATTTCTAAAACAGCATTTTCCCTTTAAAATCAGAAACTTATTCTCACTGTGGATCCACAGGAGCCATTCACAACAGATACAAAGAACTTCTTGCTAAATGAGCAGAGCTTCAGAAAAAATGTAGAGAGCTACAGAGAGAGGTTTCCAGCCGATCCACCTCTTCTTCAGAGTGGGTCAGTTCCCCTGCACACTGAGTCACTCCCGTCCATCCAGACTGTCATACCTGTCATATGAAAGCACTGTTGGAAGGGGCCAGTGCCACCACAGACTCTTGATTACAGTGGCAGCTTTGAGTAAAAAGTCTTCTGAATTTTGAACCCGTTTAAGAGAAATATCAAGAAGTCACTTAAAGAATATTAAAACACTTCAATCCTGGCTACATCTCAATTTTCATACCTACAAAATGGGGATGATAAGATTTCTCACAAGACTATATTTTGAGAGTTAAAGGAGAAAAAGCATGCAAAGTGCTTGCTTACAAGGTCTACTGAAAACAAAAAAAAAATCAACTTACCAACCAACCAACCAAAACACTGAGCAAAGGATGGCCTACCCTGTTTCTCTATCATTAAGCTAACTTTTCTCTGCGATCCCTATTACTGAAAACACCCACCCTGTCACTCTCTCCTCCTGACAGCAGAAGAAACAGAGAGTGATACTGAGAATGTTCTTAAAACATAAAGAAAAAGTCCCAGCTCCCCAGCCAGAAGTGAATCAACTTAAATACTGTTAACTTTTCTAAAACTGAGTAATTGGGTGTATAGCTATGGGATATCTTCTTCTTCTGATGCATTTTCAATGATTCTTTCAAAATTCCTAATTTTTTACTGAACCTAAAGCCTTTCATGAAGTCAAAACATGATAGTGGAAAAGCATTAGGCATTGACTTCAGATATGTTGGTACCTTTATTTTGTTAATGCCCTGTGATCATTTCCTTTTTAAACAACACAGTGGCAAATATCAAAGAGAAGGAATGTAGAAATGTTTAAAAGAGATCACTGGTCTTTTCCTTTTGGGAGTGAAGATAATGTCATCAGGTTAACAATTTAATTTATGAGAGGGTATATACATTTGTATATTGCAAAGAGGCTGTGCTGGCTCTAATCTTCAGCTAAATCTTTGCAAAATGATATGGAAATTAGCCCTTTAAAAACTACCAGGAAAATTATTACCCAATCCATCACCCACAGAACTTTTCTTTATTAATTCTGACTGTGAAAATTCATCAGCATGATTTAATAATCAGTTACTTATTAATAGTTTTCAAGTTATTTTATTTTAATTTACACCAGCATATTTAATCTTACTTTATTGTTTTGGCCTTTCCCCAATCACACCAAAATATTTTAGAGTAAAATTTTACTATTTTATGGTATATTATTTAATTAGACAATTCCAATTAATGAATATCCTTGTTTGTGAGAACAATGGCTAGAAAGCTCATAAAACTAGATAGAAATCCACAGAATAAATAAGATATTTATAGAACATTATCTCAACTGTGTGATACAGAACCTTTGAGTGTGTCACTAAAGATCTGAGTACAAGAAAAATCTATATATATTCAAAGGGAAACGGTCTAAACTGACAATGTGGTAGTAAGACTTCTTTTCTTGTTTTTCTTTCTTGTTTTCATTTTTTGTTTATATTTTATAAGGAGTAAATTAGAACAGTGCTGGAGTTGTTTAAAAATTTATTCCAAACATGAAAATAAGGTCAAAGAAAATCTGCATGTGTTTCAGTCTCACTGTAGCGATGCCCAGTAGTACCATCCACCATCCAAAGATCGTTCAATTGTCTGGGACAAATACGTTTTGGTTTGACTCACTATTCGTTTTGCAGTAGGGCCCCCACATTCTGTGAAGTTGCATGTTAACATAAAGATGCAAATTACTTCTAACTGGTAGGAAAGATACTCCTACCAGTTAAGGAAAGTTATGACTTTTTGCCCTTTAGGACCTCAACCCATTTCATGTCTAATTTAGAATTCTTATTTCACCCTTTTTAAGTGCCTACTCATTCTTCAGTTCTGACTCTTTACCAGTCTGCTGTTTTGTTTATTATTGAGTTAAATTTCTGATGTGTGTTCACTCATATTGGGCAATGTGTTATACATATTAGTACTTTGAAAATTGTACTTTTATGATTCTTATGTTAACTATGAATACTTACAAGTTAAAATCAAAGTATTATCATAAGTTGAAAATTACACTTTATTAAGTAAAATGATAATCAGTTGTAAAAAGGTTGTCCTTATCACTAATGAAGAAAAGCAATAAAAAACAGAGCAAGAGTCCCTCATAACAAAGGAGTATATCAGACTTGAGATACACTAGCTTCATGGGCTCTGCAAATTTTATCTAAAACTTTCTCGAAGGTTTTAGCTTTTTCTAATTTTTTTATTTTCTTCCTAGTAAGACAAAGCTACTATTAGTAACTACTTGGTATGAAATCTTTTCCTTGTCCTTGCTCAAGTAACAAATAAGTGGCTTAGCTTTGCAAGGATCGTACAGAGAAAGAAGAAGGAAATTCATATCAAGAATTGCTGGGACCCTCCTGCAGAAATTTGGACCCCTCGAGGGGTGCCTCACAGAAAGGGGGTGAGAGGGTGGACCACTAAAGAACAGCTGAATAGATGCTTGGGAAGGTGACCCTTGCTGATGGCTGAAATTCTAGGTAGAGAACTCCCTGTCTTTGATTTCATTTGTTATATGGAGGTTAGTTGGGTTAAGTAAGAACTTGGCTACACAAACATATTTTTATCTGAAAGTTCTCTGCTTTCGCTGGCCTTCCTCCAGCCTTTGTTAGAATGCTGAACCCAGTTTCAGTCATTACTCTTTGGGGAAGGAAACTACTGACTTGTTGAAAGGAAAGAAAAAACATTTTAGGAGATGCTTTTTCTTTTGATTTTTGCTTTGGGTTTTTTTTTTTTTAGCATATTAGATAGAGTCTGAGAAATAATTTAATTACTGTGAGCATGTAGTCAGTGAGAAAAGTCATTTGAACAATAAGTTATTACTTTCTTGTGTTAACAAATGAACACTAAATGGCTTGAGAAAAGGAAATTCTGAAAGAAGAATTCTCCCAGATTCTTGTAATTCAGAGCTGGATGGGCATTCAACATTTGAAAACAATTAGTCTCATCTCACATTTCTTCAAAGGAAGAAATACCAAGTCAAGATGTACAGTGACTTACACCAGGCCAGACGGTTGGTAAAGGGATGAAGAAAGGGCAGCATCTTACAGATACACTTTACTAAAAATATAAATGGAAGAAACCTTATCTTCAGAGCTCATTTTGCCATCAAAATTTTTTTTTCTCAAGTTATTGGGAATGACATGGAGATAACTAGTACAACTCTATTTTGCTAAGCTAGATCTGGCCTAATGTTATCTCTCAATCTTGGTACCAAATATTTTCATATTCAATAATTCTGATTGCTACAGAAAGGAGAACAAAGTACTTCCAAGGACCATAGCTCTGATTGGTTTTTATTTTATGTTTTGGAATAGACTGAAAGTGTACTTATTATATTTACGTGTTCCACAGCTCTTGGCATGAGGTTCAGGCGAGGTGTGTGTTAGTAACTGAAATTAATTTTTCTGTTCTACTCTATAACAGCAGTTTTGATGTACTGTAAATTCCAGGACATATTCATCAAGTATAAGTAGTAAGCAAAAAGCAAATGTTTTATTTTGTGTCTTTAAGTAGCAATTGCAAAGTAATAGGTTTTCTAAGGTGTAAGGTGATAAAAACAGATAGTTTAAATTGTTTCAAGATTGATATTTTAATTTTTGTTTCCAATCCAAATTATGAATAAGAATTGAACATTATAGCATCTATTACAACTAAATAGATGTTTCCAAGAGTGATGGCATTTTAATTGAAAATAAGAAAACACAACCTGCATTCAAATTCACCAAGCCACATGATACTACCACATCTCTCAAAAGATTTCAGCCTTTTTATGCTTTAATATTGCATTTCATATTTTTAACCCAAGTAATCAGAACTTTGTTTAGAAAAAAACATTTATTATTTGGTGATTGACTATTCATTACTTCTCAGTTATGTTTTGCAGGTTGTGATAGAAATGGCACTTAAAAGATCATTTCTTTAGGAACCTTGAATGAACTGCAAAATTGTAATACCTTTGAAAATAGAGTGGCAGAAAAAACAATCAATGGTTTCCAAAAATATGTTAATAAATATGCACTAGAAATAGAAACCTCTCTGTTTCTCTTGATACATATGTGTGTGTATACACACACATACGGGTTCCATTTCTTCCCATAGGACATCTGCCAGATAAAAGAAGTAAAATGGGCCCATGTTCTCATCTTTCATACATACAAGTTAGGCCCAGAAGGTATCCAGCCATGTACTATGAAAAAAGAGACATTTATTGACTAAGATATAGGAAACATTGCACAATTGGACAATGATACTTCAAAGTCAGCACCTTGTGACCTCACACAGTTCTCCCAATCTCCATCAGCTGCCTCATCATATCTTCCTGAATCTCACTGATAGTCTAAAATCTCTTCACTTTCAAAAGTGATTTTAGTTTTGGGAAAGCCAGAAGGCACAGGGTGCTAAATCTGGACGGTAGGGGTGCTGAGCCAACTGGGTGATTTGATGTTCTGCCAAAAAACTCTGCACCAGACAAGATGCACTAGTGGTGCCTTGTTGTGATGAAGCTGCCAATCACCAGTTGTACATACTGCAGTCTTCTCAACATCAGAATAGTTTCCACGGAGGAAAGTTCAAGTTTAATGCACAGTTTGATGCAGGCTCCTTGCTCTACTCACTCAGTCATTTTGAATGCAATCCATGCAAGTATACACATGCTCACTCAAAGGCATCCACTTCCCCCCACTGTCTAGTACAGTGAAGATGACATTGTTCATGCATGCACATTCCAGTCCACTCTCCTTGGTTGTCAGGTTCCATCAATGTAGTTCAAACCATTCTTGTTACATTAACAATGGCTGAAACTTTTTTGAAAAGTCAAGAATGAAATATTTAGTTACATCATGCAAGCAATGTTGATAAGCAAATAGAACTCATAATAGTAAAAGATTAATGGGGAGGGCAGGAGGGAGTAGATGCTAACTATATGCCCCAAAAGTCAAAGCTACATTATGGCATTTAATGACAGAAAGCTCTGCTGTTGATTCTTGACTGTGTCCTTGAGGAAGTCAGTGTATCTATTTGGTCCTCAGTCTCTCATTTGTAAACTGGGGAAAATTACTACTTTAAATCACAGTGTTTGGGATTAAGGATCCAAGAAATGAAAAGCAGCTCACAGTGCGTAGCACGTATTAGGAGGTAACATCCTGGTGAACAGTTTTATTATCATTAATGTCTTTTTCAAGATTTATTTCCCTCAATTTTTTTTTCTATCACTCATTCAACTATGTTTTATATACCTGCCTGTACTTTTAGGCATTTAATTTGGACTACATATGAGAACCTCTTTCAGTTTAGGTGTGATTCTATGATACTTAAGGGTGAGGATTTGTTTCATTAGAATGTGCTTAAACACGTCTGATGTGGAAGGCAGTTGTAACATCGTGTCGTAGATACTGACAGTGCCCTCACACACCCATGTTCCTCGGAATTTCTTCAGTAAACTGATTTCCCTCAGGATAACTCTTAAGTGTCAGAGATCCTGATGGTTATTAAACAGGTGTTGGGGAAGGCATTCCAGAAGAAACGAATTAGAAACATGAGGTGATGTTCAAAAAGATGCTTAAATGAATATTCTAATTAGCTGGAGACTTTGGAAACAATAAGATCTTGGGCTTCGCAAATCAAAATGTTTTTGATAGATTTATATCAGCATTATCTAAAAGCCTGCTACACAAGCTGAATTTCAAGTTTCACCGTGAATCTATTAAATAAGAAGATCTCAAGGGAATTGTTATGCCCTTTGAAGTCTGAGAGGCATTAGTCTAAGGTAGTAGTTTTCAAACTTTTTCTATAAAGTGCCAGATACTAATAGACTTCCCAGGCCATACAGACTGGATCACAACTGTTCAGTTCTGCTCATATGGTACAAAAGCAGTTGTAAGTTACACATACACAAATGCATGTGTCAATGGCAACAAAACATTATTTAATAAAATAGGTTTTGGACTGAATTTGAAAGCTTGGTGCTCTCTAGTTGACTAGTATGGTGCCTGCTATGATGAGTTTAGGTAGAAGAAAAGTGAAGGAAAATGAGGACCTGAAGGAATTGATAGAACTAGATTTGGCTGGATCATTTGCATTGACATTGAAGTTACCAAGAACATTGATCAAAGAATAGCAATAAAACTACTGGGGAAACACCTGCCATACTTCGAACCACATGGTATACGAGGTGTGGAGAAAAACAGTCAAGTTTGGGAAGTGCCAGAGTAAGAAGGTGAAAATATTCAAAGCAGAGCTTCAGGATAGAGATCATTTTACTATGAGTTTCAGGGGGCCTGGGGGGAACTAACCATGCCAGGTTAAGGATATACAGGGTACATGAGAATAATAGCCTAGGTTGTGAAGAGTTGCCTGCAGTGCTTGGGCATCTTGAGGTGACTGTGAAAACAAAACAAAACAAAGCAAATGTAAACCACAATTGTCACCAAGAGGAGATGGATGATCAGTTTTAACTTTTTACATTTTTTCTTGGTACTTTAAGCTGCGAGTAGATGTTAAGCAGACAATGTTGAGCAGAAAGGGGGGTAGAGAAGGTGGTGAATATTTATAGAAGGGTTTTAAGGACATACCTGAAATCCCACAGTGGAGAATGTCAAAACTAGGAAGCAGGGAGGTCTTTCCAGAAGTGCTGACATGCTTCTTGCAGTTGAGAAGAAAGAGTTATATTCTGAAATATGCCTTAATGAATGTGACAAAGCAGTTTTCTCTGAACTGTGACCTCTACATCTTTCTTATTTCACCTTTGTTTCAAGCATGATTTTTAGAATGCTCTTTGGAATGGTGAGATTAGTTTATATTAGTTTAAAGAACTTAATTTTCTAGCTGTTTCTTTATGAGAAATAGAAAAGATACATGTACTTCTTCAGAGGATTTCATGAATCCATACACTTCTAAGTTTCAACAGACACCTCCCAAAATACAGCCAGTAGTGATATTTTGCAAAGCCTCTCTCTCTCCAAAACAGAACATCTTGTAGGTAGCCCTCAACCACTTGACAAAGGAAGAAAAAATAAGAAAGAACATATTTCTAAGCATTTTAGTATTGCTGGAGCTTACAATAGAATATAGGATTGCAGGATGTAAGATAAGATGGTCAACAGAAATGGGCTAATCATAGCCTTGATCTTTATTCTGTAAGTGAAAAGGAAAAAGTTGGAAATTTTTACACAGATTTATAATAGCTCCTTGGTGAAGAGATAGAAGCTTATACTGAAGTAGGAAAAGTTAAAATATATACAATCAAATTAGGAACTTCTGCAGAAGTTTGGTAAGAGTTTTCAAGGACATGACCTGGGGAAATGGTGATTGAGATGTAGTATTTGCATACCATTTTTGGAGTTTTTTAGAAGGTTAAATTAGCAAGAATGGATGTTAGATTAGACTGATGTAGTGAGTTACAAAAATAAAAAATAAAAAATGTCTTTAGGTCTTCTAAAGGAAGTTACTGTCATCTTTAAAACCTAGTTGCTAAAACCTGATCTAGAGTATACAAGAGGATAATGAGGAAAAGATATTGAATTTACTTCAGACTGAGCACCAGTAGAAATCGTCCAGCAAAGGTAATATGCAAATTTAGGGTTTAGTGGGTGTGTCAGGCCATGAGATCCAGGGTGACAAGTTCAAACAATGAAACTAGATGCATTACTAAGGCAGAGTGTGCAAAATTATGAAAGTATTGAGACATGAACTGAATCCTATAAAACACAATATCACAGGTCATAAGGTAATTCTATTTTTAATTTTTTGAGGGACTTCACACTGTTTTCCAGAGTGGTTGGACCAATCTACATTTCCTTCAACAATGCACTAGGGTTTACTTTTCTCTGCATCCTCATCAACAATTATTGTTTGTTAATTTATTTTGATAGCCTTTCTGACAGGTGTGAGGTGCTATCTCATTGTGTTTTTAATTTGCATTTCTCTCATGATTACTGATGTTGAGCATCTTTTTATATATCTGTCAACCATCTGTGTGTTCTCTCTACGGAGAAGTGTATATTCAGGTCCTCTGCTATTTTGTAATTGTTTCTTTTTATTTTGATGTTGGATTATCTGAGTCCTTCAAATTTTGGATATTAACCCCTTATCCAATATATCTTTGGTAAATATATTTTTTCATTCATTGGGTTGTCTTCTATTTTGTTGATGGTTTCCTTTGCTCTGCAAAAACTTGTTTGTTTGATGTAGTCCCATTTGTTTATTTTTTCGTTTATTTTTCTTGTTTGAGGAGATTTGTCAGAAAAAATATTGTTGAAAGAAATACCAGATTTTACTGTCTATATTTTCTTATAGGAGTTTTATGGTTTCAGGTCTTACATTTATGTTTTTTATCCATTTTTAGTTTACTAATTTTTGTATATTGATTAAGAAGGTAGTCTAGTTTAATTTTTTGCATGTGTCTATTCAGTTTTTTCAATGCCAATTATTGAATAAACTTGTCTTTACCCTACCTTACTTTGACATAGATTAATTAACCATATTTGTTATGCTGCACACCTGAAATTATACAAAACAGTGTTAAATGCAAACAAAATGAATATAAAATTAAAAAGAGACAAGACTGAGGAACTTTCCAGACTGAAGAAGGCTAAAGAGACAAAACAACAAAAATCAGGATGTGAGCCTAGGCTTTTTATTGTGTGGGGAAATACCTCTAATGTTCAACATTGCAACAGTGGATGGGATTTGAACATAAGCTGTAGATTAGATAGGAAGAAAGTTCAAAATGTAAAAACATCAAAATATTCTCTGAGCTAAAATTGTATCAAGATGAAAAATGTTTCGATATACTAAGGATTACAGGAGTGAAAAATAATATAAAATCCAAAAACCCCAAACTAAACATTCTACTGTTAATGTTTAGAATGACGTTGGGTGGGGAAATCATTTGTGAATAAGAAAGTCAACCAAAGTATATTTTAACTCTGTACCACTTTCCTTAGGAAGTTTATGAAATTAAAACTATCAGTGTGAATGAGATACATGATCTAAAACTATTTGTCTTAAAAAGAGGGCACATGGCAAATTTGTCTTTGCTTAGCACTGCTTGATATTCTTCAGGAATAATTGAGGGTATAACCTAAGACATCATTCTCATACGTTTTCTGATTAAACCACCTTGACAGAGTTATATGATGCTTATTACAACAAGACTAAAGTGTAGATATGACTTCATCACATTAATAAAAGGTAGAAAGCAAAACAAGATATTTCAACACAGATAAACACATATGTAAATAGGTAAAGATGACCGAATATGCAACACTAGTCTGAAAGGAGTTTAGTACTGGTCCATGTGCCTTTAAGCATTGTCTTCAAAATGCCTTCAGGGATGTGTCATACATTTCTCTTCCTTTTCCTAGATTTTTTTCGCTCATCTGTTTCCTCTAAAGAGATAATTACTATTTCCCCATCCTGTGTTCTTTTTTCTAATTAGTGACTTCACCTACTTTAGCTTCTGAGACAAAACGATCAGAGCTACCACTACTGAGCACATTGTGTCAAATTTGCATGTCTAATACCACATAAATTTTATAATAAATGTAAGATTGGGTGATAAAAGTGTGCCTAACAACACCATGCACAGAAATTGCCCCCACAAGTGTATACCCCACCACCCTCACTTGCCCAAGAATCTGCAATCATTTGTTTGTCTGATTTAATCGAACTGTAACAAAATCTATCAGAAGTGAAATCTGAATAATTATTTCCAGAAATCCAAAGATGAGTGGTACAAGTCTCAGCTTTTTTTGCTCCATGACTTCTGATTACTACTGACTCTACTACTGAATTTTCTCCATTTCCATCTAAAACAATTATCATGATTAATCAAGATATATAGTCAATAACTTTATTTAAAATAAAATTGTATTATGTCAGGAAATTACTGTCATATAGGTAATACTGAGTGCTTCTCTCTCTTAAATTCAAGCATGATATTTTCCTTTACTTTCCATATTGATGATTTAGAAACTATCCTTAGTATTCATGTAGCAAGAGGCACATGCTACTCAACAAACATATGTATAAATTTTAATCTATGAAGAACACTTATAAATATATATTCTTAAAAATAACTGGACAAATGCACAAATATAAACATGATATTCTTCAATGCATTGTTTACATTAGTAAAAAAATAAAAATACATGAAGATATAACAGTAGGTTGGTCAAGTAAGTTAAGGAATGAAATAATACATAAAGATTTAAATCTTTATGTATTATTGTCAAAAATGACAATGTCTCCATTTACCATGTATATGCATTGTTATATAACTAAAGATTATATGTAGAAGTGAAGTATTTTTGTAATATATCACACAGGTATACCATATACATGTTTTTGATAAATGTATAGAAGCATTTATTTTTTTGTATCTGGTTTAGTAATTCAAATTATTATACTTTCTTTGAGTCTATACTAATTTTCTATTAATTTTTAGAAATATGAAATATATATTAAAAAGAATGCCATTCATATTACTTTTATTCCATCTAGAATTCCATGAGTAGGCCAGTGTTGTTTTTTTCCATACAAATAGTGGAGTCTTCACAATAGGATGCACTCAAGAAGTTAAAGGGTATACAAGTAGTATATAATGATTAAGGAAAATATAGCACACAACTATAAAATATTTTAGGCAAAGGAAACTTAATGGCACAATTTTAGCTTAGACAGAGTACCAGGAACACCATTTCAACTGAGTAATGTCTTGTGATGTTTAATGGCCACAGGTCACCAGAAACCTGTACAGAATAATCAAGAAATGAGTTTCTAAGGAGTCTTAGTAGACATTTAATTTTTCATTCAAATTCTTCTGCCTACAATTAGCTGTAGGGGCAGAAATTAGCCTGCAAGTAATTGCACTTGTAATGGGTTCCTTGAATAATAACTTTGTTACTTGTTCCTTAAAATGAACATACTTCTCTCCAATTGTATGTGCAATTACCTCATTACAAGGTCCATTATTTTTGGCCTCAACTTGGCAAGTGCAAAAGATTTTAGGGTCAAAATGGTGAGTGTGACTCTAAGAATGTACTTATTCCGGTTATCTGTTGCTCCTACATTACAAACTATCCAAACTTAGAAACTTAAGTTAGAACTATGTACTAAATATTATGATTGTGTGTCTCAGGAGTTTGCAGGGAATAAGCTGTTCAATTATTCTACGCCACATGGCATCAATGATGGTTACTTATTTTATCTAGTTTGTGAACAGGTGTTGACCATGCTTTACTTGCAAATGACACCTTGATGACAATGGCTGAATAGTGACTGTCATCTCAGATTGTCAAACAAAACTTCAGCATGGTGGCATCAGGGTAGTTAAAATTGTTACCTGGAAGTCCACAAAAACCAAGATGAACATTCACAGAGAGCAAGACAGGAGCTGCATATACTTTTGGTTTAAGTCTAAAAGTCACTTAGCATCACTTCAATATGTTAATTGAAGTAGTTATAAGACTTTCCAGACTTAAGAGGAAGAAAATAGCATCAAAGAATTAGTAGCTATGTCTTAAAACTGGCAAAATAGCTAAGAAAGAAAGATGAGAAATACAATAGAAGATAAATGTATTTATAAGGAAGCACTAAATAAGGAAATGAGTTGTACTCATTATAGATTAAGTGTCCAAATTGAAAATAACATAACCTACTTATTACAAATAACATGTAAGAAATCTTTATCAAATAGAAAATGTATGTGCATAAACAGCTGCAAAGAAGTAAAATATCTTTTTTCTTTCAAAAGCCAAAGATTCTTTTCTAAGTTTTCAAACATTTTTATTAAGCATGATAGCTGCAATGATAGCTCATGGTCTCTTAAGCCAGGTACTGTATTAAGTGCTTTGAATTCTTTATTACATTTAATTCTTGAAATAATGTGATGGAAATTCCATTTTTATCTTTATATTATAGTTTAGAAAACATACATTTGAAGAGGTTAAGTAACACAACCGAAGACCACATTGCTTGTGAATAGAAATAACCACAATTCAACCCCAGGTCATTGGGCTTCAAAGCATTGTTTTAATTATTGTACTGTATGGTACTACTTTTAATAGCTTAGAAGAGGTTTTAAATGAGGGTATCTTCAAGTTAGGTATTTCTTCATATAGGGCTACTCCAGTGTCAAAGGAAAGTATATTTAATAATATATATGTAATCAAGCAGCCACCAAGTAGGTAAGTAGGTGGTTGATCACCCAAGGGAGCTGTGCCATACTGGGGACTCAGTGTTGTCTCTAATACTGGTCACTGGATACAGCCAGGTTGTCTTTGCTGAGTGAAGTCTATGTTGCTGAACTCATGCATAACCTTCATTCCTACCATCATGGCCACTTTGTTCATGAGCCTATTGGGTGCTGGTAAGAGTGACTCAGGTAATAGGCTGCCTAGTAGCCAGAGAACGGGTCATCCGATATATTTGGTTATTAGAATCCTCCCCTGCTAAGGTTCTTTAGTGAGAATTTCAATGGGGCCTTAATATCTTCACATATTTTGCCTATTCAGAGAGGTTCATTCATGTACCACCTCCCCAAACTTTGATTGTCATTAATTTCCAATCGTCTCCCTTCCAAGTCCTTGATCATCCAGCCAAACCATTGTTCACAGCCTGTACAGCAGCGTATAATCAAACCTTTGGCCATTTCTCCTCCACACACAGTGAACAACCATGTGCACTGCTCAAAATTCTGCCACCTGGGGGAAATTTTCTTTACCGCTGTCCTCCAGGGATATCCCAGAATGGGACTATAGTGTTGCAGTTGTCTATTTTTAAGGGGCTCCTGAATATCATGTGAAACTATTTGTAAGACAGGCTTGATGTTTCTCTTCCTCTGTCAAGTAACTATAGAAAATTTAAAAAAGACCTTAAGTAAATGCAGAGAGAGAGAGAGAGAGAGAGAGAGAGAGAGAGAAGGCAGGCAGGAATGGGGACCATGGACTTTTGGGCCACTTTTTACATAATTTTCTTGTGCCTTCAGGGCCTGCTCAGGCTTGATCAAGGTGGACATCAAGTGCATTTGATGTGGGAGTGATGCTGCGCATGCCTCCCTTTATGGCCTGGTGGCTCAGAGTTACTATATGACTCAGCGACCCCTCTTCTGGATATCTATCTGAAAAATTTGTAAATATATATTTGCAAAGATATAT